>KN499711.1:4031-18306 GCA_000787155.1 Scartelaos histophorus | reverse complement strand
AAAATGTAGTAATGGGCCCAGAGTTTGTCAGTTCAGGAAAAAATTGGTGTCAGTATTATCAAAAATAATTATATTCCAAAGTATAATTTATTAGTATTATCATTAACCAAAGAATTATTTTTTTATGATGTTAAATCCAGCTTTGCCAGTATATGTCATGTTTGGTCTTACATGAGAGCCTGTAGTACTGACTGAGGCACTCTGCTGGTGTAGTACTGGTGGTTTCTAAGAGTGGCCAGGACCCCGGCTGAGTTCATGTGCTTCACGTCGGCGTCGTAAGTGTACGAGTTTCCGTGGACGTCTGTAAGTTTACCTGCAAAATACAAGCACGTTTTAGAAGGGCAGGACTGTGGTGTAGGCAGAGAGGAATGGAGAGGAATGGAAAAGAAGAAAAGATTAGAAAATAGTGCATATTTTCACGACTGGTTTTAGTATTGATTAGATTTGACACTTTTGACAACCGTAATTAGTAACAACATTTAGGCCCTGCTATGTTTGAGGCTTATTAGAGTTTTATTTAACACCATTTGACCATAAGAACTGACTTAACTGGAAATATAACAGGTGAGGTGATCTTTGCTGTTAAAAAAATCCCATAAAATACATTCGTTTTTGTAGAAAATCCAACAGGTCCATGAAACGTGATCACAGGCTTCTGAAAATGTTGTGGTTTAAATCTATTTTTTGTTAGTTTTCAGATCGTTTTAACTCTTTTTTGACAGTGTTTGCTCATGTTTGCAATGTGTCATCATGATAACTCTGCAACTTTCCTAAACTTTCAGCCGTTAGAGACAGATGCAGAACACTTTGCCTATGCCAACATGTCTCTATTTAGACGTGCCAGTTTTCCGACACTTTTTAGTATCGTTGTGTCATTTTTTGTGTGTTTGAGTTTTTTGTTTTTAATCTCAACAACTATCAAATCACACACAAAATCGACACACAGCCAAATGGCAAATATTTCTTCCCCACTACCTTCCTTGTTGTATCCTCGGACTTTAATATCGCATTAAACCAATCTTAGTTGTATATTCATTTATTTTTTATTTTATTTATATATTTATGGACTCAGGGTCATTATCTCATCTTACATACACCCACCAAACACACACACACCTACACATACATATAAAATAATAATACAATTAAAATACATGCAACCTTCACATAAATTTATACATGAAATTCCTCAGTAGAGCCTGAAACGTGGGAATATTTGCAGTCACAAACGAAGCACTAGCATTTTCCCATCTAAACTTACATGTCTTCCTCCTTTTCTGCAAAGTATTATAGGCTATTGCATTAATAATTTTATGTCAAAAAAGCGGGACATTTGAAAAATAGTAAAGTGCAGCTCCGACAATGAAAAAAAAGTCAGAGTAGTGGGACGCTTGAAAAATAATGTTTATTCCACTACTCTGACAAAAGGTATAGAGACGATTTATGGTTGTATTATGAAGCAAGTTGTTGTAAGTGCAGAGGAAGCAGTGGGAAAAACACGACAGCAAAATGACAACTAGATTACCTCCGACAGCGTGCAGGACGGCCTCGGGTGCACACGTGTCCCACTTTTTGCAGCCAGGACTAGCGAACACATATGCGGACGCTTTGCCTTCAATGAGCTGGATGATCTACAACATGATACCAGCAAAGAAATACAATCATAAAGCACAATTTTAACATCATGCATTATTACTACTTCACAATACTGGAGCCAGACAGTTTCGTAATAACACAGACTAAACGTAAATGTAAAAGTAAAATATCTCAGATGCTCAGATGTGTTGGAGCTCTGTGGGTTTACCTGTAAGACAATTAGAAATGCTCCTTTGTGCTCGTCGCTCTATTCATGCCTTTGTGCTTTTTGTGATTTTTAAACTTCTTTAAAATGACTCTAACCCTAAATTTGTAGAAATGCTCCTTTGTGCTCGTCGCTCTATTCATGCCTTTGTGCTTTTTGTGATTTTTAAACTTCTTTAAAATGACTCTAACCCTAAATTTGTTTTCTTTGTTTTTTGGCATATTTTCTGAAGTGTTTTTAGTCCCACATGAAATATCAGCTTTCTTGAATAGATATTTCCCCCATAATATTTAAACAAATTGTCAGTGCGTGTCCATTTTTTCAAATCTCATGTTCATTACTCAGAACTTAGATTAAAATCCCAACCATGTTTAAGAAAATAGCAATTTTAAGGTTATTCTCGGTCACACCACATGACCTTTTTTAAGGTTGTAGCCAATTCATGTACATAAAAAAACACTAAAAATGCTTAATATAAATGTCAAACATAGATTTTTTTGTGCAGATCTGACATAATATATATTTGAAAAAGTTCAACAGAAACTACATTTTAAAATTTTCCTGTTGAAAATCCTTATACATCATTGGTTCACATACAAACACACACACATATACACAATACATACACATACATACATAGACCCCGCCCTCACCTTGTTTCCGGCTCCGCCCACTCTCACCACCTCGTGCGGCTCCATGGCGTCCACACAGTCCGTCACCAACTTGTTGCTATGGGACCTGGTCGTCGTGACGATCCGCCTGTCTCCGGGGACTTCTTTCAGCTCGAACCCGAACGCACCCAGTCCCAGCACCCCCCAGATGGTCCGGCCCAGAGCGGCGCCGGCTCCCAGCTGAAACAGGACAAATGTATCAAAGATCTACGACTAAACCTGTCATATTCTGCTATCATTTTATATTCTGTTACTTTTTGTTACAGTAAATTCAATAAATAACGCTCAGTTCTTGTGCTTTTGCAAATGTAATTAATTAACCAGTCACAGTCTGTCACAGCCACTTTCAAAGTCCAAGCACTAAACATTAATCTTAATCTGGTACGAGGATATTAAACAGCAAATAACTTCCACTAATGAAATGTGTCAGAGGTAAGTAGCTGTGATTGCACTGGTAAAAAACTGATTGAGCATTTGAAAAGAAAGTAGGAGGAGTTAAGAGTGTGAATTCAGGCGCGTCATTCACACCTGGTAGTTGTAGAAAGGCTGGTTGATGACGCCTGCAATGGCCCGGCCCCTGTGAGCGATACCGATAAGAACCGTCACATTATCCAACAGGCCTGAAATGACAAAAATGAAAAGTTGAACATGTGTCAAAGCTGCTGTAGAGTCACACGGAGTAAATGCATGAACAGAACTGCATGCACTTTGGGTTTGAATAGTACTGTTTTCTGGTTAATCAAATGTGTGGGCCTTAGTTGGTCACCCATACAGAGAGCAGCAGTGTGCAGAGGAGGAGAGTCCGAGCGTGTGAGGCGGCCCTGGGGCTGTGTGTGCAGGAGCAAGCGCTTGGAGGCTGAAGGTAGAACAGAGAGAAGCACAGAGGCAGAAGGAGACAAGAACGCACAGCCACACATGTTTAAAACCCACTGTCCAGTTATAAGAGTTAATTTGTCATTATAGGTTTAATACTGAATTATCTGACTGACTGACACCCAAATTAAATTAAAAATCCTTCGTTGTTGGTCCATGAGAAGAACGAAAATGAAAAACAATAAAATGGAAAAAAAAATTTCATATATTTCATATTTCATTTTTAGTGTCAAACAAAAAAACTGATTTCAGCCTCTATTTCTAATATTTTATAATTTATTTCAAATAACACCAAGCAATAAATGGTGCCTATTTTAAGTTTGATATTTATTAAGAGTGTGAATTGCTTTGAGTCTGACGATACGATACATATCATGATACGCATGTCACGATTTGATATCACGATATATCCCGATACTAAAATATAAATTATTACATCTAATTATACAGTCAACCACACATGCACAAGAACAACATTGTATAAAATATAACTTATTCATTTTTTAAATCGTGAGAACAGTAAATGTAACTAAAGAGTTTGTGAAAAATGATTATAAAAAAATATGATTATTAAATTATTTTAAAAATTGATTCAAATCCATTTTGAATCAATTCAACATTTGTGCAATGAAGTATCACGATATATGACTGAATCGATTTTTCTTACACCCCTAATATTTATTCTGTCAGGTTTATATGCGACGGAAGTTCTGCTGCTGATTGTGCCGCATGTGAATTCAGTATCAACTCAATAAAATTTTAAATTAATACAAATTAAATAAAATATTGGAAACAGAGGTCAAAATCAGTTTTTTTCTTTGATACTAAAACTGTATAATAAAATAAACTGTTTTCTCATGTTATTGTTTTACGCTCTTAATCTCAATTCAAAAGAACTAATGGCACACGGACCATTGTTTGATAAATACTGTACACAGTACACAGTGGTATAAATAACTCAAGCTGTTTATACAACTGTGTACCAGGGATGAAAACTGTGAAATACTAATCACGACAATTCAGCTTTAGAAGCAGCACATCAAATTCACTCACAAAAGTTAAAGTTTGATTTCATAAACCAGGTCACAAAGTTGTATAATGTGATACTGTAGAGTGTCCCTTCTGTAAACACATAACTGTCGTGTATTAAAGGGCCGAGATTACACTATTTACTGATCTATGTTATAATATTGATTTCTCATCAAAAATGACTGTAGTGTTTTGTTTCATTCACACAAGCTCAACACACAAACCCTGCGGTTTTAGGCTCAGTTTATCTTTCAAACCCAAAACACACCTTGTGATGTCATGTAGTTATACAGAAAGTGCTCCACTGTGTTTTTAAACTCCATGCACTTTCACTTCACTCATTTGGAAAACTTCAGCCCTGGAATCACTGATCTCTGCAGAACTAAAGGTAAAATGGAGCTGTTAACATGAAAAGTACCACTGCATGACATCACAAGGTGGAGGTATTTTGAGTTTTATTCACACATATTTGAGTAACACTTTATTATTAAACAACACTGAACTATATGGTATGTTTATAATGAGGAAACTATATTATAAAAGTTGTATAAAAGTTCACGAGAATCCATTTTGTGTAATATAGGACCTATAATGATAAAATCTAAATACATTCTACGTTGTTTAATAGAAAATATGGAACTCATAATAATAGCTGCAGTGGAATAATTGTACCTTCTGTGTATTCCTTTGTTCCATCGAGAGGATCCACCCACACCACGAGCTGAGGGCAACACACACAGGTTATGGTCAACAACCTTTATACTGAAAAACTGTACACAAGTTTTACTCCCATAGAGGATTTATGTAACTCCCTTTTGCAAATGCCGTTATGAAATTATTATTATTTTAAAGCACACGTGGCTACCTCCTCCTCTTTCACATCGGCAAATTCAGCTGGACATGTTTTCTGGAAGATCTCGTCTGCCTGGCCGTTCTCTATCAGGTCCTCCTTCACCTCCTCTGACGGGAGATCCTGTTTAACACACAAACAGCAGGTGTGTTAACCTCAACAAATCATTAAAGAAAACACACACATTTAAGGTCCTATATACACAGAATTGACTCTTGTGAAGTTTAAGCCATGTTATAATGTTACCTCCTCAAACACAGACCTAGAGTTACGTTTTGTCATTAGTTTGTCTACATCTCTGAAGCTCAAAATGCTCTGTTCCACCTTGTAATGAAGAAGTAGTTTTAACAGTTTCCTTTATCTTTAGTCCAATAGAAATTCAGCAATTCCTGGGCTGACATTATCCAAATAATTCCAGTGAAGATGTACAGAGTTAAAAACATAGTAGAGCACTTCCTGTATTACTACATGACATCACAAAGTGGTACAGGGTGTTTTCTGTTTGAGAAAAGAGTGTTAAACAGGTGTGAATGAAACAAAAAACTATTCCAGGTCTGCATCTAATGAGAAGAAAACAGCATAACGTGGTCCGTTTACTTAATTTGTTTATGACAGTTGATACTTAAAGTGTTTGTTTTATTCACACAATACACTGCAAAAAGCTTAAGATATAAACACTTAAATCTATCAGAAAATTACTGAAACATAGTGAAATTATCTTAGAGCATGGACAGATACATTTACTTGACAGGTGTGAATGAAACAAAAAACTATTCCAGGTCTGCATCTAATGAGAAGAAAACAGCATAACGTGGTCCGTTTACTTAATTTGTTTATGACAGTTGATACTTAAAGTGTTTGTTTTATTCACACAATACACTGCAAAAAGCTTAAGATATAAACACTTAAATCTATCAGAAAATTACTGAAACATAGTGAAATTATCTTAGAGCATGGACAGATAAATTTTCTTAACAACTTATCTTAAGATGAACTACCTCTAGACTAGAATGAAGCGTCTCAGAACTAGTAAGTGAATAATAAATCTGAAAACAAGATGATTAACCTGGTATAAGTTTTAAAATTTTGGCCAGATCAGAGAAATTTGCAGTGTAAAACGTGAACTCCATCAAACTTCAAATCCAACACACTGTAGTCCACAAGATACACGCACCTCTTCTCCAATGATGGTGATTTTTGGGAAGCGCCTGGACAGAGACGCACAAATGCTCTGCTGGGCCAGTCTGTCTGCCAGAGTCTGTAGATCATTGGCTCCTGTCTTGACCGGATAAAGAGGACGTTTAGTTTCACTTCTGACTTAAACCAAGTCAAAGAAAAACACATTTATTTAAGACCATTCACACATGTTAAAAGAACCTTCGTGATAATATACTGGAACATTTTAACAGTGCAATATCCCTCACTTTCTCCACGATGCCCAGGTCCCCAGTGTGCAGGACCTTCCTCACAATGGCCCCCGCTCTCTCTGCCACACAATAGGCCGAGGCCACCAGCCGCATCACTACCGGAGGACCCCCGGACATCTCTGAAATGGCAGGGCAAGTTTATTTGTATAGCACAATTCGTACATAAAGTAATTCAAAGTGTTTAACGGAATAAGAAATGCATTAAAATCACAATACAAATGAATCAAAACATAAATAATCAGAGAGAGAGACATAAATGAGAGAGATGAGTGTGGAATGAAAACCTTTAAGTCATATGGAGCTAAACTGTACTGTTTTGAGCCTAGATATAAAGTCAAAGTACAGGTCTGTCTCAAATATTCAGGAAGACACAAGAATAATTCACTTAAAACACTTCTGGGATCAGCAAAACCAGTGGCAGAAATGTGAGACAATTGCACTGAACAAATGCTGTGGCAGCCTTTGTAAAGATAATTAAAAATATACACACACATAAAGTGCAGTGCAGTTCAATGTTTCTATGAATAGGCAAGAATGTTATGAAAGCATGACAAATACCGATCAATGAAAAAAAATAAATGATGTAACCTGAAAATAATTCGAAAACAAGCGATCATACTGTACAGAAAGATAAAAATGTATTCACCTATGAGTAAAATGAGATAGAAAAGTCATACTTACTGGTGAAGTATTCAGTTATTCTCCTAAAGCTGCTCACTCCTGCACTGTGCTGTTTGAACGCACTTCCGTATAATGTCGA
Source organism: Scartelaos histophorus (assembly GCA_000787155.1). Lineage (NCBI taxonomy): Eukaryota > Metazoa > Chordata > Actinopteri > Gobiiformes > Gobiidae > Scartelaos > Scartelaos histophorus. Next base: position 10,895 of record KN499711.1, on the reverse strand, counting down.
AGAGAAAGAAAGCGCCAAGATAACAATGTTCTCTTTGAATCCGTTTGAGGCAATTTAAGAGCTTCTCAACGCTAAGTTCAAGAAACCAGGTTTATAATACCACAAAAGCAAGACGTAAAGTAAAAGTAAAGATGTGTTAGAGCATATAATTTTATGTTCGTTTTCCCCAAAACCACTTTCGTGTCATGGAAACAAAACCCCGAAATAGGTAACCAACTCTTTTGTTTTATTATCTTCACATCCGGGAGTTATTACAAAATAATTTCAATTCTAGTTTTACTTTTTACAGTTAGTGTTTCCCTATTTTGTTTTAGTTATTTAAATTTAGAGGTACAGGTTTATAATACCACAAAAGCAAGACGAAAAGTAAAAGTAAAGATGTGTTAGAGTATGTAATTTTCTGCTCTGTTTTTCCCAAAACCACTTTCGTGACATGAAAACAAAACGCCGGAAATAGGTATTTAACTCTTTTGTTTTATTATCTCCACATCCGAGAGTTATTACAAAATAATTTCGATTCTAGTTTTACTTTTTACAGTTAATACACTAAGATAGACAGAGACAAACATTTTCTTTTTCTTTTCTTTTTTTAATTTAGAGGTGCAGAAAGAAAACACATAAAAATAAAATACATAAATACAAATAAATACATACATATATAAATATGGGCTTCACTCTGGGGCCCATGTTATTTTCTCTTTATATGTTGCCACTGGGATCAATTATTGCAAGGCACAAGCTTTTCATTGCAATGCAGATGACCTGCAGATTTATTTACTTTAATGTCTAGACAAAAATGACACTCTTAAATCTGTAATTGACTGTTACATACATAAAGATGTGGTTGGAACAGAATTTCCTTGATGAGGACAAAACAAAATATATTTTATTTTCTCACATTTGGTTGGTTATTGTAACTTAAAATCAACTGTAAGGAACCTGAGAGTAATTTTTGATGATAATTTATGTTTGACAAACAAATCGCAGTGGGTTTTTATCAACTACGTCTTTCAATGAACTTGTGCAAAACGCTGCAGCACCATAACACACAACAATATTAGCAACAACCCACGTTTGATCAACATGTATAAAGTTAGTTTTTACCACTGTCACATAGTTCTGCAACTGAAAGACTTACAGATAACAGGGATGAAGATGTCTCTGCTTTTCAACTTAAATGTTGGTGCATTCACCGTCCACCTCACGTCAGAGACAAACTATAGGGGAGGAAAGTGAAGTGAAAAATATCTAGTTTAGTGCTCACAGATATGAGACTGACATCAACTATTGCCTTTTCATTTGGGGATTTGCTTCTGATGCTGATTATGCTTATTTTACTATTTCAACAACTACAATCTACAGTCACTTCAACCACTGCCACCTCCTCCTAACACTTACCAAATACATTTAGCTGAAACAGAGTGGTATTTTCTAAACTTTCTGCTGATGTTATTCAGGCTGTGTGTTGCCCTCAGTCCTCTAGGGCGACATTTCAGAGCTCCAGGGATCCGATGGAGAAAAGTGTGATCCAGTCTTAAAACTCTGTCTTAGTGAAGTTAATCTCAGAACTTGAAGTAATCATAGTTTTATTGGAGAGCACCCGGTGCAGTTTAGGTTGAACAGAGCCGTCTCCCCTGGTGTTTTTAGTAGCCACACATCAGGTGTTGGGCCAAAATGTTTCCCAGTGGTCAAACCTATAAAAAACAAATATAGTGTCTAATATATATGTCAGAAAAAACTGAATAATAAAAAGATAAATCTGATTATGAGCAATAAAAAGTCGCTACCAGGTAATCTCTCCTTCTCTTCTTCTCAGACAGGAATAAAACTGTCATAAGGTAAAGTAAAAGTAAAGCAATAAGGTAATATAAAGTATAAAGTAATAAGGAAACGCCACTTCACAGTAAAGTTTTTTACTTTCACCATTTATGGCCTAAATGGTGAATGTAAAAAACCAAGAGCTTCATAATTAGAAAAAATAAATCTTACATCATATTTTTGGTCAATTAGAATGCAGAATATTTAGATATAAGTACTAGCATCAAGAAATAGGCATGAGACAAGACCAAGACAAAACAAAGGTTTATAAACCACAGAATAATTTGCAATATTTGGAGTTCAAGTCACAATTTTGTCACATTTTGTCTTGTTAAATACTGTATCTTGTGGCACGAGATCTTGTCCCATCCCTAAGAGCTACGGCTGTTCTTTTAATTTACAAACTATATGAGGAAAACATTAGTTGTGTACATGTTTCTACAAACTATTTGGAGTTGTACCCGCCCCATATTTGTCCGACTAAGTTTCTTCAGGACAGATGCAGAACTGCAGGCACCACTATTACTATACGACTTTGATCTATCGTTAACTTTATGAGTCTGAGAAACACTGAGCACTTTGGAAATATGCACATAAAAAATTTTACTGTAACACAAACACAAAAAGGACAAATAAAATAACTCAAAAGCTACTTGAACTGGATTAAAAGTATTCAGTGGAAAGTAGTAACTGTAATAGTTAATAACAGTATTAGCATTATTAACATTTTATTATTTTCAAATTATAATCATTAACTCATTGATTTTAAACTGAATTTCCAAAAATATAGTTTAAGTCTTGATTATGTTGGCTGCTTTTAATAATAAATAACTAAATAAAAATAGTAGTTTATTAATAATTTAAGTATTTAAGTTGTATTCCAATAGTTTTTTTGTCCTCCTCCTTTGTAATCCCCATTTTAGCACAAATTAGTTACGATACTTTCAACAATAATGTGAGTGAAGACAATGAAACGTGAATTAAAAGCACTTTGTAATATTTATTTGTATCTTATTTACATCACATCCACCCCTGAAACCAATGAGGGTTAAGTGTCTTGCCCTGGGACCCAACAACAGTAGGGATGCACTCTGGTTAGTGGGTGAAGGTTTATCCCACTGCAGCGATCCAAATATCTTAATCTAAAAAGTTAAAGTGCTTCATCTGTTTGCCAGTGGTCTGTATCCCATCTCTCCCTCCAGCTGCTCTGCTGTGAGGGACCCCAGCAGAGGTTGACAGTCTGGGTTAAACACAGAATAAGCACTAAGTTCTCCAGGTTGCCGTGCCTCCGGGCTCCTCAGTCCTTCGTAGATCCAATAAAACAGAGAGAGGACAAAGAAGGGCAATCCGAACTCCAGCTCCGCAAACAGACCGAGCAGAACCAACCACAGGAGAAGTTTGAGCAGCGTCACGTTTGTAAAGGCCAGCCTGGAGCTCAGCCATCGCCCTGCTGCAGTGTCCAGCAGCCAGTCACTTTTGTCCTGCAAAAAATAGGAGCTGGTGTTGTCATGATGCTAACATTTCAGAGAGAGATATTTTTGTGTCTCAGTCAAAGGTCAATTCCCTACATGAGATGCGGGAAAAGCAAACAGTTCATTTCACAAAATCCGACAGTGCCATGTGTTCATTCCCTCATAGTTTTCTGCCACATTTGCTGCCTCATGTGGTGTGAAAAGTCTGTAGCATCTCAAATATCCATAACATACTCCATATTTCACAAAATCCAACACCCCCACAGTCCTTTGAACTGTACATACTGCACTTCTTAGTTATTTATTAGTGTTGTTGTTAGTTATTTTAGGTTGAAATCCTACGATACGATGTTAAAAACTGAGCTAAACAAAATTGCTCAGTGTGCGATTCAAATACCACAATGAACACTTTTTATTTGGGCAGTCGTAGTACTTTTTTATTTTAATTAGCTACCATGGGTCTATCTGTGTAAACCGTCCAGGTACACTGCACATTTCTCTTATTTGTTCAGTTTTTAAACTTATATCAGGTTATTCATCTTGTTTTCAGATTTTATTATCTACTTACTAGTTCTGAGACTGCTTAATTCTTGTCTGGAGGTAGTTTATTTTAAGATAAGTTGTCAAGTAAAATCATCTGTCCATGCAGCAAGATCATTTCACTACTTTTAAGTTATTTTCTGATCGATTTAAGGGTTTATATCTTGAGCTTTTCTGCAGTCAAGGCTCCATGATAGTGTTCTTATAATTTACGTCTTCTAATACAGCTCAAGATCATTTTAATGCTATTTAATGTTCAGGAAAGGTTCATTTCCGTCCTGCTGTGATATTTTAGTATCGATATCTGCTCAAATGAATATCTAATTTCGACACTAGTTTTAGTATCGATTAATATCTGACAATCCTGCACCTTAGACATGGAGACAAGGAAATAATCTGTCATTACAAAACAAGGAAACAAGTAGCATTAGCTTTCCCTTCACCTGTTGTGTTTGTCTTTGTGCTGCTTCAGGTTTCACTTGTGTCGCCTCCGGCTCCTTCTGTTCCTCTGGAGTCGGACCCGCGGTCTCCTCCGGCTCCTCGGGGACATGTTGGTCTTTTTGGGCGGACTGAGCGGCTTGTCTTCGGGCTCTGAACTCCGCAAGTTTCTGCTCCATCGCAGCTGTGAATCTGGGCTAATATTTCGTTGCAAAACAAAACAAAATGCTAATAATAAGATATCTTAACTGCTTTCTCAACAAGTTACCCTTCCTTTTAAAATTATATACTGCATAAACTGTTTAACATGTTCCACTGATCGATTAGGTTAAATTAAGCGTTTTTTTCGGTGTTAAAAACATACGTCTCGTTTTGTATTTGTTTACTTTACGTCCACGTTGGCTGCACAAGCGGAAGTGGTGCCGTAAGTCACACTGGACTGTCGTAAATAGTAGTGCAGCTCTTCTGTTCACATAGATATAGAACAGTAGATCTCGCACTGACTACCGCTGTCTATTGGAACGACAAAGCCGCCATTTTGGTACAGGGGTAACGCTGCTTTCATTGATAAGATTAGTCCTGGTTCAGTTCTGGTTCAGCTCTGGTTCTGTCCTGATTCAGTCCTAGTTTAATCCCGTTTTAGTCCTGGTTTAGACCTGGTTCAGTCCTGGTTCAGCTTTGGTTCAGTCCTGTTTTAGTCCTGGTTTAGTGATGTATTAGTTCTGGTTTAGACCTGGTTTAGCGATGTATTAGTTCTGGTTTAGACCTGGTTTAGTCCTGATTCAGTCCTGGTTAAGTTTTGGTTTAGCATCGTCGCTCGCTAATACTGTGAAAAACTTTACCACAGAGTATTAGACCATGGAACCCTCCCGTACCAAGATGGCGGCAGTATTACGGAGGCAAAGAGACTGAACGCGAGATCTACCATTCTATAGCTGACTTCTTTTCATAGAAGCTAGGCTCTCTTTGAATCGTTGAGGTAAATACATGTCCTAAACTCTTTCTAAGTTGACATTTTTAGATAATGCAATCTTAATGATCGGAGTAAGTGCATTTCTGTCCATTACAATACGTGTGAAATCATTTGTAGTTCTGTTTCTCGTGGCAGTCCCGTGGTAGTTTTGTTATGGGTGTGTTAGCATAGAATTACTGCTGTATTATTATTTGACCGTTTTGCAAAATAATTGATTTCTTTTTTGATCATTTCTCCTCCAGCCATGGCTTCAGCCCCTGCACAACAGCCCACTTTGACTGTGGAGCAAACCAGAGGTGAGTAGAGATCTTGCACAGTCTGGTACTTAGCAGAAACCAAACCATTTTCTATTCATGTTGTCAAGCAAAATCATCTGTCCATACAGCAAAATAATTTCACTACCTTTAAGTTATTTTCTGATAGAGTTAAGTGTTTATATCTTTTGCTTTTTTGCAGCGTTCACCCTGATTCTTTCACAAAGAGCTGACAAATTTTAACCAAATGTGATTCAAGTGTTTAACTTGATTGAATGAGAAATAGTTTGTGTTTATGGCATGAATCTAATTATACTGAATGTGAATAACACCAGGTTCAGTTCATGTTTGTGCAGTTATATTTTTTAGATATTCTCCACACGAGGAATACAACATAAAAAGATCATTCTGATTCGTTTGGCTAGAATTTAGAGTTCAGGGAAGGCCAAATTACAATTATTTGTGCATGATATTCACACTGTTAGAAATATGGCTGAGGTGGGATGTGAAATTGGAACAACAACAAAAAAACTGGAAAACTGCTTTAAATGTCTGGTATTTTATGTTCCAGTGGTGCTGAGTGAGGTGATCCAGGCCTTTGCTGCTCCAGAAAACGCCGCTCGGATGGACGAGGCGAGAGAGAGCGCGTGCAACGACATGGGAAAGATGTTACAGCTCGTGCTCCCAGTGGCCACGCAGATCCAGCAGGAAGTTATCAAAGCGTACGGGTTCAACAATGAGGGAGAGGGTGAGACTGATACAGACTTTATCACAGCCTGAGATCGGTTTTCTTCATTAGTTTTGTTAAAGCGGAAATAACATCATATAATAATAAATTCAGAAATGCATTTGCACAAATTAAAATAGTCACACCACAAACGAAATACAATTAATTTTCTTCCCATTTTAAGGCAATTTAACATTTTTGAGGGGCTGGATGACGTCATTGGCCCAAAATAAAACTGCTAATATCTTAACCATAATCGCATAATCAGAACTTTTTGCAGCGCACCACAGCGCAAATGAAGCACAAACAATTGACACCATTTTGGGCTGTTTTAGAGCATGTTTAAGCTTCCTGGTTTCCTCCCCGCTAATATCTCAAAAACTAAAGCAACACAAACTAAACCTTTTGCAGCACAAACGATTGACATAGTTTTTGTGTAGGTTTGGGTTTGATGGCGGGGAAGCTTCACACAGATACTCACTACTGCTTTGTGCAACTCTGACATGTAAACTTTATTCCTGTAGGTGTCCTTAAATTTGCCAGACTGGTGAAGATGTACGAAACGCAGGATCCTGAAATTGCCGCCATGTCTGCTAAACTTAAGTCTCTTCTACTTCCTCCACTGTCAACCCCACCTATAGG
>JACN01123048.1:0-12448 GCA_000787155.1 Scartelaos histophorus | reverse complement strand
GCCGCAAATTTGATTAAAAATTTTGATCATTTGAAATATGCTCCTGTTAGCACATATTTATTCCGATCGAACTGAAATTCAAATTATGAATGCATAATCTCAGCCTGAGTATAATACACCATGAACATATGAAAATTGAACACTATAGGACCCCCTAGCATATACATGAAATGTCAACATTATCGGATTTGTACTAAATTTGGGAATTATATTCTAAGCATTACTGCGAGCAAAAAACTATGCTATGGATATGAAAAACTTTTCACCGTTGGCCATTAGGGGCACAATGATTCCCCCCAAAAACACTTGAAAAAATATTACACACACATGTTTAGTCCGATCGTGCTGAAATTTGAATCACTACTGTGTGATTTTGGCCTGAATATAATACACTATAGAGTAGATGAAAAATGAACACTATAGCGCCCCCTTGCAAGACATAAATGTCAACATTATCAGATTTGCACAAAATTTGGGAATTAAGAAAATACAAAAATAGTGCAATAGCGTCCCCTAGCAACTTACACAAACTTTGGCCAATTTCACTCAAATTTTAACTGTGGGTGCACAACTCAAACCTGAACAGACTGATGTAACAAAGTACAAAAATATTGTGACCACAAACAGGAAGTCCGCTATTTTTTTTTTATTTTTTTTATTATTATTATTTTTAAGAAAATTGGAAGGGTTACTTTAGGATGAGGATTAGGCTTAGGATAAAGGCCTGAGTTAGAGTCAAGGCTATGGTAAGGGTTATGACTAGGGTTAGGATTAAGCTTTGGTTACATTGTAGTTAGGGCTAGTTTGTAGTTACTATGCTAAGTGTGGGGCACGGCGTTTGCGGGGCACGGCGTTTGCGGGGTGCGGCGTTTGTCATAGACTCTGATGATGTCCCAGACTATGATGTCATACACTGTGATTATGTCATAGACCGTGATAATGTCATAGATCCTACCATAATGACCATATCGCTACCATAGAGACGCTAGTGGTGCTACCTAAGTGGTGCTACTGTAGTGGTGCTACCTTAGTGGTGCTACCTTAGTGGCTGTTACCATAGCAACCATTATCATAGCAACTGTTACCATGGCAAACATTATCTTGTTCTTCTATTACAACTGTTATGTTGTATTACCCTATTAGCGTTACCCTAGTGGCGTTACCCTAGTGGCGTTACCCTAGTGGCGTTACCCTAGTGGCGTTACCCTAGTGGCGTTACCCTAGTGGCGTTACCCTAGTGGCGTTACCCTAGTGGCGTTACCCTAGTGGCGTTACCCTAGTGGCGTTACCCTAGTGGCGTTACCCTAGTGGCGTTACCCTAGTGGCGTTACCCTAGTGGCGTTACCCTAGTGGCGTTACCCTAGTGGCGTTACCCTAGTGGCGTTACCCTAGTGGCGTTAATATAGAGACACTAGTGGTAATACCTTTATGTCTATTACTATAACAACCGTTATCATAGCAACTCTTACCATGTGATGATGTCACAGACTGTGATGATGTCATAGACTGTGATGATGTCACAGATTGTGATGATGTCATACACCATATGTGTCAAACTCAAGGCCCGTGGGCCAAATGCGCCCCACCACGTTATTATATGTGGCCCGCGAGAGCTTAAAAGGTCTGAGTGTCCAAAAATAAATAGGTCAAAAGCTTTGACCAAAAACTACATTTCCCACAATGCCTGTTGACTATGATACCCGCGGCAGGTCACTTCGCGGATATCATAGTAGACAGGCAGTGTTTCCGCATCAATACTAACAGTGGAATTGAGAAATAAATAATGATCCCAAAATGTCCAGGAAGCGAAAAGTTGATGCAGACGTTCAATAACATCGCCTAAATAAAGAGCGGCGGAACCAATAATTGAGAACACAACGCAGCCCCAGGTCAAAATACTCCAGACACATCACTGAAGCATTGGCACCGCGAACTGTGCGGGAGCGAGGCACCGCGGACTGTCCGGACGCACCGCGGACTTGACGGGGGCAGCATGAAACTCACTGTCAGCTGTTCATGTAAGTTCACAGCCATAGGTGTGACTGTGTTCAGCCTGTATATTTGACTATAGCTTTAAGCAGCATTTTATGTCATTGTTTTGAATCCTTTAACTGTCTCTCATGACACAGTAACATAATCAGCAATGTTCCTACAAGACAAAATACACTTTTTTATTAGTCTAACTAATAAAAACAACACAATGAATCTTTATGGAAAATCCAGAGCAATTTGCTCTAAAATCATAAAAAGTTATAATATAATTAACTGATTAATCAAAATCTATTAAATAGTTTTGCATTTCTCTGTACAAATATTTGGACTTATTGCTATTTTTGAAGAATATATGTCACAAGTTTTCTGATCCGGCCCCTTTGGGTTCGAAGTAGGTTGGATATGGCCCCCGGACCAAAGTGAGTTTGACACTGTGATGTCATACTGGTCATAGTGACGCTAGTGGTTCTACTTTAGTTCCTGTTACCATAGCAATTGTTACCTTTTTCTACTGTTTTCTACTGTACCACTGTTATTATATTGTGTTACCCTAGTGGCATTACCCTTGTGGCATTACCCTTGTGGCATTACCCTTGTGGCGTTACCCTTGTGGCGTTACCCTTGTGTGTTACCCTTGTGTGTTACCCTTGTGACGCTACCAAAGAGTGGTGCTACCTTAGTAGCGTTACCTTAGTAGCGTTACCTTAGTGGCGTTACCTTAGTGGCGTTACCTTAGTGGCGTTACCCTAGTGGCGTTACCCTAGTGGCGTTACCCTAGTGGCGTTACCCTAGTGGCGTTACCCTGGTGACACTACCATAGAGACACTAGTGGTGCTACCTTAATGGTGCTACCTTAGTGTGACCATGCTCCTTTACAAACCGGAAGTCCATCATCTTGGTTAGGATTAGGGTAAGAGCTAGGGCTAGGGTTAGGGTTGGGGTTGGGGCTAGTGTCATGGTTTGGGTTTATGGTTATTAGGCTTTGTGTATGTGAAACTGTGTGCATGGTGCACTGTTTGCTGGCACTGCATTAGCAGGCGCGGCGTTTGCAGCCATGGCGTTTGCAGGCACAGTGTTTACTATTATATATCTGTATATCTGATCCGATCTCCACTCACAACACTACACCTACTGGGGGAGTGCAAGTAAAAACTACTAGAAAAAAAGTACTAAGAAACTATGTATGTATATAAATAGAAATTCAACATGTAAATAATGAGTTCAGCCTGCATGAGGTCATCATTACTGAAGGCCTCAGTCTGAACACCTGTAAGGCTTCACTGACCACATCAGTCTGAACACCTGTAAGGCCTCAATGAACACAAGATTTTAAACACCTGTAATCCCTTGCTGAACACATCACTATGAATGACTCATGTGTTCAATGAGGCCTCTATACACACAGACATTCAGAGGGCACACCATCTTAATTCAGAATGAGTGGAAGTTAATTAAAGTTATATTTGTTTACTTCAGAGTGAAGTCTACTGAGATCCTCAAAGCTGTGGGTTTGTAAAAATGCCATGTCTGACTAAAGTGCTTTTGAAAACCAGCGTTATCTTGCAGAGAATGCCGATATTTGATTACCCTTTTCATACTCTAATGGTCTAGAAACGTATATGGATGTTATACGTTCGAATGATCCAAACACAGTGCTCTTCCTGACAAACTTATGAATACACAGACTTGTCTCATGTACGCTGGTCACATCTGGGTCGCAAACCAACCCCTCCAGAGTTATTCTGGCCCAAGGGGTTATGAGAGTTTTGGGTTGCTCATGCTTTGGTCTGTCATGGCGTCAGACTGGTCCAGACTCAGGTTAAATGTCATAGAGAGCATTACGCACGGGGCACTCGTACGCGCGCCCACGCGCGCGTGCCATTAGGTTAGAGGTCAGTCTGCGCTCCAGATGTGGTGACATTCAAACAAATGATTAGTTTTACATCACGTCGTGCCTTGTTTTGGCGTCTATCTGAACGACTGAAGCTCAGCTTACCTGCGGTGAGGGTGAGGGGAAGCACTAGTCTGAAGAACGCGCACACGTACGGCTCCGCTGACATGCTGCCCACGGTGTGTGCGCTCCGGATCCAGCCCGAAACAAACAACACTCCGCAGATCTAGCTCAGTCCACGTCAACCCTCCAAAAGCCCCCCCAAATGGGATCCGGACTCACAGCGGGGCGGCACTCTTCCCGCTCGCAGGAGATGTGCCTCTGATGCAGCGACAAGCGGCATAAAAGCCTCCTCTCATCACCGGAGCACGTACAGAACAGACCCGAGAGGTGTGAAACGTGTGAGAAGAACCAGGGCCACCGCCGCTCCCGGGACAAAGGAGGCAAAAGTTTGGACTCCACGAAACACAAAAAGTTTTATTCCAAATGTGTTTGTTCCCTTCAGCCTTCGGACATCCCTCCCCAAACCCCGGGGACAGTTCACGTCTAGCGCGGATCCCACTTTGACAAAGTCTCAGGTTTCTTGGACCGGAGCGCGCTCGCCCCCTCCCCCTCACAGAACTGACTCGGGAGTGGACCAATCACAGTCTGAGCTCACTAACCGCAAACCTCACAACTTCTTGATATTGGATCTAGCAGAACCTCCAAAAGCAGCGGCGTCCAGAGGAGTGGACTCCTCTGCCCCTGGTTCTGGGACAGACTGTCACCCTGTGTTTACGCGCACACGTAGGCCTATGTGCACCACAGTGCAGTTGGTCTGAAGGTTCCTGTGCACGCGCTCATATGTCTGGCATATGCGTGTGCGTGCATGCGGGTATTTTCTGGCAGCACACTCACATTTTGAAGTCCTGCCTCAGATATGGGGACAAAACTCAGGTCCCCATGACGCAGCAACGCGGGTTAAAGTTCAGATCAGGGTTCAGATAGGTCATGGTTAGGGTTTAGTTTAAGGTTAGGCAAGTTGTGACAATGGTTAAGGTCAGTCTCCAGGAAATGTTAATATTAACGTTATGTCCCCAACACAACGTGCACGTTGGTGAGTGCGCGCGTATATGCGTGTATATACATATGTCTGCGCACATTCCCAATGGCAGCGTAAATCTCTGCATATTTTTATAAGCTCATTATCGTGTTATGAACATGAACAGAAAAATGGCTCCAGTTTTTGAACATCGCAGGGGGTGTATGTACCTAAGGGCTACATCTGGGATTTATAGGTTATGCTCACGCGAGATCACAACACCGTTGCAATTAAAAATCTACTTTCCACGCAATTCAGATTCAGCTGGAAAGTCCGCCATATTGGATTTTTTTTTTTTTTTTTAAATAAAATTTTTGTTTTTAAAATGATGAACATCTCATGTATCCTATCTACAAGAGCAATTACACCCAAAATAACTAATTTAGAACATAGTGTGAGCCAATAGAGCCATAGAGCCAATTCCAATCCTTTATGGACAATATATTATGACATTCTTAATTTATTGTAGCTGTTGTGAAACTGCCTGTTGCAACACTACAATTGTCCCTTCAAACCAGTACAAAAAAGCTATACCTTATACTATATATGAAAAAAACTGACACAGTTCCTCTAGACAAATGAACTAAGGTAAGATGCCCATAACATTTGATGGGCTCCTGCCCTCCATCTGAAAATCATCACATTTTACCAAATGAATCAATGTTTCCCATTAAAAGAGGAGACAGCTCCATAATCAGATTTTTGACCCCATAGTGTATAAATCTGTGTAATAATCTGATCAAAACATAGTAATATGCCTGTGAAATTGTTAGGATTATATAGTATATTTTGATCAGGTCTATACTTGCTCTGTAGCGGTAAAGGTGACCTTTACACACCATGTTATATTAAATAAAGGTTTCACATATGGATTGCATGTGCCACCATCGTCTCAGTATAAATCATTGGGAAACATTGTGTAACCTACTGTGATGTGCTGCTGCATTGAAATGTTTTTATTTTTTTTCTTATTTATAATGATTGACTTTTATTGCAAAATCATGAGAAATACTGTACCACAAATATTATTCAAACAAACACAATGTCATAATGTCATCACACTTTTATAATAGTATTGTTCAAATGCAGCTTTGTGTTTGGTCCAGTTTCTGATAGACATGATCAAGTTCAACATTTGTTGTCAGTACGAAAATCTGTTTGTGACCCCATCTGAGAGTATGACATCATTTACATTCTAGAATCTCAAAAGCACCACTTGATACTTTGCAGTGACTTTACTTGAAAATGACTTGTTTAACAACATAAAAATGCTCATCTGTTGTAGGTCAACTCTTTCTCGTCAGATTGTATTAAAACAAAAACTCAGATTAAATTCAACTTGAGTTTTTTTTTAGACAGGGCAGTGCCTCTAGTTTAGTTAGCATTCCCCCACAGGAATGTTGATGTAAACCATCTCTGCTGCAATTGGAATAAATACAGGATTTGTATAAATAAAGCAACACTGAGAAGTCCAGATACAGTTGGTGTGGCTAAACAAGGCCGGCCTCTGCACACATCCTGTAGAAGTGTCCACGTTGCTGGAGGAGAACTGCAGGGGGCGCCACCTCCACTACTGAGCCCTGGTCCATCACCACCACCCTGTAGGCACGAGAGGTCAGAGTTCATGTGCTAATGGCTTTACTCTGCATTATATACAGTGTGGATGTCAGAGGACATGCCGCATCATCAGAAACCCACCCACAGGGCATAGCATTGAAGCACCCCAAAAACCCTAGAGAGGCCCCCCCTAAAAGCAGAGTCTGTGCACTATGGTGTGTTCACCTCTGTTACTGCTGCCCGACGTCCTGTCCCGCTGCTCAGGGCTCATGTGCAGCTTAAAGCCACAGTTCATGCTGATATTTTCATATCTAAAAGAATGTCACTTTTTGGTTAAACTGACTCCAAAAGTGTATAAGGTTCATGCAGTGAAATGTTTGTTTGAAATGTGTGTATGTCACCTTCTAGATATGCTTCACAAAGCTACCATATGCAAGTTTAAGATAAGTTTAGTTTCTTCACCAGTAGATGTGAAATTTCATTATTATCAATTACGGGTTGTTTTATAGTTCCAAAATTCCTAGAAAAACATGCATTCTGACTGAGAGCAGGTTCGCCTCTTCACAGATCTGATCGGTAACTTGGTCTGGTTTGGTCTCCATAAAGATAGAAAGGTTTAATACCATACTGTGGAACATTAAAGACAAACCAATTATGTCTCCATGAACAAAAGCATTTGGCAGACCCTCCACCTGAAAAATTACACAATTCACCTTTAAACTAAAACTAAAGTCTAAATTGGTCTTATATGGTCTAAACTGACTAACTTCAATTGCCTTGGTGCCATCCATCAGATGAGAGACAGGATTAAGTGAGTTTCAATGTGAGACATTTATTACACCAGATTTCCATTTGTATGGCACCTTTTGAAAATGCTTAGTATGTTAACATCATTAGCAAGAAGGAAATAGTCCATTAGAGGCTATGGATTTGTTCAAAACAAGTCCATTTGTAATACATGAACAGGTGTGGTACAGACTCCATGTAGCAAAAGATGATCAGAATGTAACTACAGCGACATTTACTCCTGGTAGCAGTAGTGTGGTAAGTAGTATCTGTAAGTATTATAAACCCATTTAACAAGAGAATATTACACATACTTAGCATTTCTGATGAAGGCAAAATCTTGAGTTTTAACTTGATACTGGACAAAATACTTCTACTTTTTATTTTTATGTACAGCTACAGATACATCACATATTTAAACACAAATTATCCTATTTGACAGGCTTAAATACAATTTTGAGGTTAGATTTCTTTTTGTTGTCACCTGTTCCTGGCTCTAGCTCTCCATGCCGTGGCTGTTAAGGGTTGATCAGCAGAAAATATTATGCACAAATCATATTGCATATTTCCTGCATTTTTTTAATTTATTTTTATAAATCGGGCAATTTCCTCATTAAATTACCCCACCCCTTACAAGACCTTCTACTCCTCTTTTTGGTCTTCAATAGCCCCCACTCTCCATGCGGAGGGAAGGAAGCTCAAGAACAGAATGCTCTTGACAGACACCCTCAAAAGTCCAAAGCCATTCAAATCAAAATACAGTCCATACAAGCAGAAGCTGGTGTATGTATAAACCCCTCCCCCATTTACAGCAAAACCTCTGTCAAAGCCAAACTACAAGCCCCAATTACAGTACCCCATTCTCCCCTTGAACCTTAAAATCAGCCCCTCCAATGACCTTGGTGGATATCCTGAACTCCAACTGAAAATGTTTGTTAAAAAGATTTCAAGTGGATGCATCCTTAAGGACACATGGATGCACAAGACGCACACATTTGTTCCAGCTAGATCCTGGTTTCAGCCCAGTTTAGTTCAGATGGTAGACCTGCTTTGGATCTGTTCTTGCCCTGGTTTAGTCCAAGATTAGTTCCGGAATTAGTCTCAGATGTTTTAGTAATGTTATCTGTATGTTATAGCATGATCAGTTTGAGTGGTTTGATAATTGAATTGTTTAATTACCTTGATAATTGAATTGTTTCATTACCTTACCTCATTACCTTTGAATGCTTATTTTGAAGTATTGTAGAAGTAAAAGGAGGCAGAAACACCACACATGAGTTCACATTTATAAGTTACCTGAAGCTCAGGTTTATATGTATAACAATTAAGTGATGGGACATTTGGCTCTTTCATGGGATCCAGATCTTTTCTTTCCAAATCTGTTCATTTCAAAGAGAAGTTCTAAAGACCGTTGCTTTTACTATTTATCTATATGACAGAAGTCAATGTGAAAACTCATATTTTAACAAGAAACTAATCACTGAAAAAGAGAGAAGTAACCAAGGATAAGATTCGATCCAAATGCTTCAAACTGCTTGAGTGTGTTTGAAATGATCAAATTTTATGCATAATCTAAATAAAATGTTCCACTAAAATGCTTTTATGATGCCAAATGCGTGTGTGTCTGTGTGTGTGTAGCCACAGACCTGTTATAGTCCAGTATAGTGTTGAGACGGTGGGCGATGGTCAGCACACTGCACTCCCTGAAGTGCGTGCGGATGGTGGACTGGATGAGGTGGTCAGTCTCCAGGTCCACTGCGGCTGTGGCCTCGTCCAGCACCAGAACACGGCTCTTCCTCAGCAGGGCCCGGGCCAGACATAGCAGCTGCCTCTGACCCACACTGCAGTCACACACACAGGTATATCACACACACATGCTCTCATGCACACACACTCTCACACACACACACATACACACACACTGACCTGAGGTTCTCTCCGCCTTCACTGCACAGGTGCTCTAGCTTGTGGGGCAGGTTGGACACAAAGGCGCTGAGGTGGGACAGGTGCAGCACGTCCCACAGAGCAGAGTCGGAGCACGTCTCGTACGGGTCCAGATTCATACGGAGGGTTCCAGAGAAGAGCACGGGGTCCTGAGACACACACAACACACACGACAAACACACAATATTCATCTAAAACGATTTAATAAAAGAAACAAGTCCACTGTCTTGTGCGTTACAAAACTTTTTTGTGATGAAATAATAAAATGGTTTGATGAGGATTGTCATTAGCCTCTTACATTGCCACGGACTCTTTGGAGCAGGTCTTTGTGGAGTGGATCTGTGTGGGGTGGGACTGTGTGGGTTTGTTTGGTCTGTATAAAGCTGTGTGGAGTGGGACTATGTAGATCTGTGTGGGTCTGTGTAGAATGGGTCTATGTGGACAGTGGAGACATTTGAAGTATCAACTTGCTCCAAAGTCAACCAGTAGAAACGAGGCTTTTGAGTTTGTCCAGGTTGAATTTAAAAAAAGAAAAAACAATTTTGTCTGGATCACAGGAGTATTGATGGAAATGCAGCTGTGTTTGGGGTTCGCTCACTGACCTGGGGGATGATGGTTAATCTGGACCTCAGATCGTGGAGGCCTATGAGGGAGACGTCAGTTCCATCGATGCAGATCCTCCCGCTCGCTGCTTCCAGGATCCTAAAGAGTCCCAGAGCCAGAGAGGACTTTCCAGCTCCAGTCCGACCTACGATCCCGATCTATAACACAGGAGCCACATGAGGACAGGCACACAAAGGCTTTCACAGACTTTAGTTTGAAATATGTCCTTCTTTTTCATCCATAAATCACATACTGTATATCACAATTAAGTAAAGTGAAACATGTTGAAAAGTCGGGGAGGAGAGGAGGAAAAGGCCTGAGCTCACTTCTAAATATGTGATCTGTTGTGTAACTGTTCTAAATGACAAATCATGGGTAAACTCATTATTTTATATAAAACTGAAAAATCATTGTAGGATTCTTTTTTTGAACTGCTGAATGTTTCCACTTTCTACACAATACAAGTAAAAGTTACTCAACCTCAGTCAATCCCGTTCTTCTTTAGTTCTTCTTAAGATGTATTGGATGCAGTGGTAGAACATAAAAGTAGTAAAGTATTGTACTTATGGACGGATACTTATTTAAATATTTTAGTGCAAAAGGTGCAAACCAGAGGCCACACATTATGCTTTTTGTGTCTAACAGTGGCTGTGTGGCTAGCACATTCAGTTCAAAATTTCAAAGCAAAAATGTTCCAGGTTGAACTCTTGGGCACTTGGGCATTTACATGTTCTGCCTATGTGGGCTACTTTCAGGTTCTTCAGTTTCCCCAATCAATCAAAGCATGCACAATGGGTCAAATCCTGCAGCTCAGATAGTCTTGGCCAAGACGAGCTCAAGATCTGGAGAAGGGTCCTGGAGCACTGCCCACTGCTCCTGATAGGTTATCCCATTGTCATATATTGCTTTTATTTATTTATATAGCACTTTTCACAAACATATATCACAAAGACACATTACAGATCATTATTCATTAACTCTGTACCCACTGGTGATAAGCTACAATTGTAGCCACAGCTGCCCTGGGGCAGACTGACAGAAGTGCAGCTGCCAATTAGGGGTGCCATCAGCCCTCCAACCACTACCATGACTCACATGACTCCCACATACACCACATTCCTACCAGGCAATGTGGGTGAAGTGCCTTGCCTGAGGACACAATGACTGGCGCCCCCTGTGGCCCCTGACTTTCCCAAGGTCTTCCATCCAAGTACTAACCAGGCCCAGCCCTGCTGAGCTTCTGAGATCTGATGGTATCAGGCTTTAACAAGCTGGTATGGCCACAGTCACTGAAAGGAAAGGTCAAATGCATAGGACAAATGTCCCTAAAGAGAGGATAACATGTGCCTTAACCTTCTAACTTATGTAGTAAGTACTTTAGTATTATAAAGGGAACTGAATTGATATAATGTATTTAAGACAAGCAAATGGCATTTGTCTTTCCCTGTTCAGTCCACCCTGTACAGATTAGCTTGTAAAGAGAAGAGGCATGTTTGGTCAGAAGGGGTATGTTTGATTAGCCTTGGGTCCATTTTGTCTATTTTGTGTATTTGCCTTGCGAAAAGAAATGCAAGAACTTAAAACTAGCAGAGAATGTATTGTAACAATCCCCGAAACAGTTTAAAGTGAGACAAACTGCAAACTGGCTCATCACTGTCTCTGATCTCTTCTCTTGTGTTTACAAAGGTACTTTTGTTTAAAGACAGTTGTGTAGACATTTGGACAGCTTGTGATGTTGGGTTGTGACCACCCTCTCCACGCTCCTTGGCTCCGGAGCCAGTTGCCATAGACACAGGGACATGAGGCAGGAACATTCATCATGTTGTTACTGGGAATGCTCCAGTGCTGCTCAATGTAATTACAGAGTTTATTTAATCGACTAAAGGAGGACACTGAATGATGCGACGTGTCTCATGCATGTATTACTCTGAAGGTCAGCGGAGCCTCTCATGTAATGTGTTACCGGCTAGTTCATATTGGGTTTACTCATTTTCAGCTGACATCACATAGGCATGTCTCAATAATCGCTAGAGAGACTCATGACAGATAAAACATTGGGAACATTTTCTGTTTTACACAACACTACTTTTTGGTACTGCAATAGCTGTAAAGGGTTAATAAATAACTTCCAGGAACAATCCTCTTATGGGTTATTGTTATGTTTCATGAGGAGTACTGTTTATCTCCAGTCTTTTCTTAAACAATACATTGCTTAAAGTTTGTTATCGTGACAGACCTAATCACAGCTTTTACAGAAATGTGAGTGAAGCATGCAGAGTAACTAATATACTAATATTAGCTCAGACTGAAACTTCTGAAAGTGCCGCAGAAGGGCTTTAATCAAACAGTTTTATACATAGGCTCCAGTCTAGTGTCAGTGATGGGGAGAGGTAGGCATACTGAATGTGTAGTGTGACTTGGAGCCTTGGAGTTATTCAAAAAGAATGAGCTTACTTTAAGCATCAAATACAAGAAAAATATTTGGGGAAACTACCATTCAATAATGATCTTAAGGAGCAGTGGAGAAAAAAAAAATTGTAAAGCTTTGTTCATTCAAGTGATACAGCTTTGATTAAATACGTACAGGTAGTGAT
>JACN01013903.1:0-10925 GCA_000787155.1 Scartelaos histophorus | reverse complement strand
GCTGGATAGGATAAACTTAGGATGAACTTTTATGAAGATGTTCAGTAGTACATGCATGATTAAAAATATAACTATAAAACAATTTGTAATAAGTTAATATGTGTGTACAGGGAGACGGGTACATTTTATCATCATCACATTTTAGGCAGATGCTTACAGCTTGGGTATCAGTATCGGAGCTGCAAAAGCTGGACTGATGCATCCCTACTTGGTTTACATTAGATGAGGAGTCAGCAGGTTAAACAAAAGCCTATGGTCACGCCTTCACAGTCACCGCTCTACGGGAGACTGGAGCCTAAATTAAAGTGAAGATACAAACCTCCCTGTTTTCAAGGATGCCATTTAGCTCCAGCAAAAGGATCATTTGTTTGAGCATCCTACTGAATCTCTCCAAGGACACTTCTACTTCAGTGCACACTAAGTGATTTCCTCCTGGCTGCTTTAGTGAAGTTTGTTCTGGGTTTACATCGAGGACAGATTTATCTTTGATACCTTCTTTAATTAGATGCTTTTTTAACTGGGCTCAATAATAACAAATACATACAGGTCTAGAGTTTTAGATTTTAAATAGCCTCATTGCATAATAAAATAAGTCATATTTTATAGTACAAACATACATTTCCTATACCAGCTTGCCAATATTGGATATAAAACAAAATAAAGAAATCTACAAATCCTTTCTTTTCAATCTTGAGCCACATTTGTATTTACCTCAAAGCTTAAGCTCAACCTCAGTTCTTTAAAGGTGCAAAACTATTGAACAGTTCCCATTTACATCTGTAGCTGAGATTTATGGGCTAATGTTCACAACCCGAGGTAAAAGGGAGAAAGAAGAGAAGAAAAGATTTATGAAAGAAAAGATGCAAATCCCAGAAATAAAGTGAATACAGCTTTTTGTGAATATGGCTTATTTTTAGGGATGTGCCCAGGAAATTTGGAACGGGTATTGGTCCCATTATATCATTGCAATATCCTGGGCCTTTAATTTAATTTCGACTAAAATGCACTATATATACAACTACAAATATAGTAATACGCCTACTGATTTTGGCTTAGGATATCTCACAATGTTTAAACTTTTATTCATACAATGCTGTTCAATAAATAAATAAATAACAATTACATACCACAGTTGGATCCATTTTGTAATATGTTAGCTGGGTTTTTTTGGAGGAAAATTACGATACTTAAAGGCAGATACTTGACGCCGAAGTATCAATATTAGTATCAGTAACACATTTCTACAATTTCATTCAGTATTGTTCATACCGTGTCAATTATCTGAACTGGAACTGAATATTATGACAAAAACTTTTTAATCTTCTCTGTTGCCTTTGTGTTGCCATGTTTGTGATATGATTCTATCGTCCAAGCCAAAACAAATCTCTGCTTTCTTGCCACAGATACACCACAAAGTTCCCATTTTAGTTTTATTTTCATTTGATTAAGTTCATATGTATTCTGCAATGGCTTTGCTAATGTTATTCCAGATAAAGTACATAAAAAGACAAGAGAGGAGAGAGAGCGCTTAGAAAATGTTGCGCTGTTGTACACTTTGTCCTTGAGACCGAAGCCTGAGCAGGTGAACCGTGACAGAGCTGAGCACAGACAGGATCTACACACGGCTCTGGGATGAGTCTGTAGCACATTCAGATTATACCCGCTGCACACACACTCACACACACAGCAAACCTGAGACTAAACCAGGAACTAGAACAGGAAATAAACTAAAAACTAGTGGGGAGTGACTATGTTATAACGTTATTTCCTCATCAAAAATATACCTGGAGTTGTGTTTTGTTTCACTTTTAAACTCGATACAGCTTCACTAGAATCATTTGGATCATTTCAGCTCTGGAATTGCCCAAATCTACTGAATTAAACGTAGCAAGTACCGGTTAACTTGAAAATGACCACCAGATGACGTCACAAGGTGGAACAGAGCATGTTGAGCTCAAACTAATCATCAAGGATTTCTCAAATACGTAGGAATGAAACAAAAAATAACTTCAGGTATGTTTTTGGATGCGGTTACAACATTATGAAACATCCTAAAGCTTAAAGAGTCAATGTTTTGTAATATAAGACCTTTAAAATCATTTCAAAATATTTAATTTAAGGCTTAAATTGTCAAAATGTAAAAAAAATATTGACATTCTCCTGGAACAAAATCAGGACCCACAATAGGTGAATCAGAACCAAATCAAGTCTCAAATCAATAGTCAAGTGGGTTAGAGTCAAAAACCGAAAATGTGGTGAGAAAATTCTTGGATTTGTAAGATAATAATATGTCAAATTTATATACACATGGAAACTGAAAAAACAATAGTCAAATAGCTAATCCAAAAAGTCAATTTAGGACAGAGAGAGCCCAGTAATGACCGGGAGGGCGGTTCATAATGAAATGTATTTAAGCCCCGGCCATATCAGGGCTTTATTTGAAAAGAGGAAGCGGTGGGAGTCAGGGGAGGGATTGGAGCTGGAGCTAAGGCTATCAGACTGAGCGAGGGGGGAGGAGTAGACAAGACATCCCAGAGGAGGTATCAATGAGTCGATCGATCTGTCCATCCAGTCGAAGCACCACCCCCCCCCTCTCCCGTACAGTCCTCCCCTCTGCATCCTCATCACTGTTTGGTCCTCAGTGCATTTACATGGAGCGTGAGTACAAAGACAGAGAGACAAGAGGATGATGGGAGGAGTGGAGAGAATGAGGAATAGACAGACTAACGTAGGCTGAGGGAGAGCAGACACTAATGAATACATATACACAAAGACAAAGAGGAGGAGGAGGTGCAATTTGTTATGTTTTTGATTAGGCAAATTGAGTTTCACTATTCGGTAAAGGAATTTGACTAGGGCACGACAAAACTTTATTCTTTCTATGGATGCGTCGATATCGGATGGTATCGATACAGGCATGGGACGATATTGACATTTGGTGTAGCGATTATCATGGCCAAAATAATTGAGATTAACAATTATATCATGATAATTATAAAAGTTGAGTTTTAATATTTAAAAATGTTGGATATGAAGAGCTATAAATGTCATGAATAGGTTTCATATCGTCACTTTCCTAAAATAATCGCCTAAGTCACTTTTTAGGCAACAAAATTATAATTTATATTTATATCCCCCCATAATTTATATCCCCCCCATAATTTCAATTTTGGGGGGAGTTTTTTTTGTTTCCTGAAAAACCTGAAAAAAATTACTTATGCGATTATTTTAGGAAGGTGTCGATATTTAAATAACTGTTATAGGCTTGTACTTTGTTATATCTGAAAACTACAGCGATCTAGAAGAAACCATCATGGAGAAGTAGGTTTTTTCAGCTCATCTTGGTGATTAAATATGTTGACAATTATCACGACTATATAAAATGTCACACAAACAGTTATTGTCAGCCCTTTTTGTTTATTTTCCCATCTCGATACTGTCAAATTTGGTGGATCAGATATTGGAATACAAATATACACGTTAAAATGATGTAATGAGACTATTTACCGGTTGGAAATGGTCCAGAACATCTCATAATGTTGCTTGATGGTTAAAAAACAGATGTGGATTAGTTTAGTCTTATTTGATTTTGTACAAAGGAAATAAATTCTGTTTTTAGTCCTTTTTCAGTTTTGTTTCCTTCACACATGTATGACACAGTGAAAACTGAAAACACTCCACCTTGTGATGTCATGCTCTCCACTGTGTTTTTAAACTTCATACACCGCCACTAGCATCATTTGGATACTTTTAGCCCTGCAATTGCCAGTCTGTACTGAACCAAAGGTAAAAGGTGGGTCAATGACATGATGCCTGTTCAACCGCAATTTCTTCAGTTAAAAAGGTTCAGATTTCATAATAATTCACCACATACATGCAGTACCTCTGACGTCCAAAAAACCTGCAGAATAACTAATGATTTCTGAAAAAATTATGTACAGGTGTCGTGTCATTGATCCAGGAAGCTGTTCACTTGAAAACATCACAAGGTGGAACAGATTTTTGACATTTTGACCTTTGGAAACATTGACAGCACTGACTTACTGAAAGGTGCTTGAAGGAAATAAAACACAACTCCAGGTATGGACTTTAAGCTCAGAAGAGTCCGTTTCAGACCTTTCAGATTCCTGTCAGGGTTTCTTGCTTATTGCAGCATAATACGATACTAGTGCATATATCGTATTGCATATGTGTCTCAGCATCTGTAGTTAGTTTGGTTGAAAGAAATTCATTTTATTAATATTTGAAGGACCCATTTCCTCTAAATGTCAGGCAGTATCTGTTGTACAAGAAGTAATGTTGTCATAAAGGGCATCTGGTGTAAAATCTATTACTAATCAATGTGTAAATCACTGTACGCGCTGGAGATTTCATTTACAATTATATATCTGCAACTGATAACATTTTGCATGAGATTTAATTTATTGCTGAACTACTTCCCCCGAACAATCGCGATATGCAAAGCTACAAGAATACTGTAACTACGGGAAACGGGAGCGAACGGAAAAACAGATTATGTGGACTGTTTTGGAGCACTTCATCTGCTCTTGTCCTCAGTCCATTAGCCCAAAGTCATTTACAGAAGGATCAATTAAAGCTAATAATAACAGCACATTTATATCAGACAGAGAGCGAGAGCTTTGAGGACAGTAAATATTGACTGTGTCGCCTGCTTCTTGACCGCTGGAGGAGTCAGTCCACGTAATGAATCAAAACTTTATTTATGGCACCTCTTTGTCTGGTGCGGGGTTTGCTACCTGCCTGTTGGATAGTTTATTGCTCCTGCCTGGAACCATCTCGTGGGTTTCCCTTTCCACAGATCTGACCTGTAACTTGTGCAGGAGGCTGGTGGTCATGGAAATACACTGATCACCATCACCAAAAGCACATTTATAACAAGTAAGGTGATCATTTGTAGTCTTGATACTAAAACTAATATCAAAACTATATATAAATGTTTATATTTGACCAAAAATTGTATAAATAGCACAATAAGTATAGAATTTGAATGATTTGGATCTGCACCAGAGCTAGTTGTGCTATTAAACTACATTTAATTTGAGATAAAAATGACATTCTGTTGTATAATCACTGTGGCATTGAAATCGGTGTCGTATCTTTTCGTAAATATCAATGAAATTTGAAATTTTAGCATCATGGCAACAACAGATACAGATACCAAATATGTGTTACCGTTAATCTTACTATGAGAGTCTCGAGTTGTGTATTTGGAGTGTTATTTTCAGATGAGAGAGATCCGCTGTGGGACTGCTCTAAACACGCTGACTTCACTGGAGCTCTGCTGACTCCAGACCTGAGCCAGGCCTTCAGCTGCTGCACTGGAGCACGACCACGTCAACTCAGACATATGAGGTAAATGCAAGAAGCACTGAGCACGAAACATATTATCAGAGAAGAAGATAAGTCCCTAAATACATAAGATCAGAATGGTTTATATTGTATGTGTCTAGGAATCCAAAACATATTAAATTTTACTTCTATGGTGTACTAACTATCATCACTATGTTATTTTTTATTGTACTATATATAAGGATGAGAACTTCGCACATCAATTCCTCAAAACTGGTGCGTTGGAGGAGAGAGAGCAACTCAAGAACATGCACCGTGAACCCAAAAACACAATATAATTCGAATTCAAAGACAATCATTAAACAATATTTGTAATCATATTGCTCATAATAATAGAAAAATGATAAAAATACAAAAACACAACTGAAGAATCACTGTGCCTTTTATGACCTGCCACCCTTGGGTGCTTGGCCACACCCTATTTAAGACGCCACCTGAGCTCTCACTCTCTATGTGTCTGATGAAGGCCTAGTGCCCAAACGTTGCATGTCCTAAGAAATCTTCACAATTTGCAAGTAAGACGGTGTGCGGGATTTTTCTTTATCTTTTATTGTACTGAAAATGTTATATTTGCAGAAAACACATAATATTCTTGACACCTCCTTTTGCTCCTGGCGTTAAGTTACTCCCCCTTCAGAGCACTATCACACAATCGCAATTTTTCACTAATAATGCTACTGCACTTTGCAACAGGTTTGTCAGGTTGCTGTGTACAGTTTTGTATATTTATGAAGAACTGTCGTGTGGAGAGTGGGTGCCGTAGGCTTATGGATGGAGCTTTGGACAGAATCTTACATCTAACAGTAAGAAGGGTTTGAATAGGGCCCAGGAGAGATTGCTAAATTATTGAAACTTACTGAAACACGCATGGATAACAGCTAAAAAAAACATCTCCTCATGCATGTTTCTGATGAGGGAACAATGTTACAAAAAAGCTAAAAATCTATTTTACATAACACACCCTTTTTAAGCCTGACACAACTGTGTTTGAAACATTAAACTAGACCAGATAAGCTGCTTTGTCCACTTCCTTTGTTTTGTTTGCTCAGACAAATGGACACTGAATAAATGACAGAATCAGTCAAGTAAAAAGTCACGTAAAAAAGCATTGCATATTACTTGTTAAAACTAAACTATATGTCACAGTTTAATGAATAGTCTTTTGATGTGTAAGTACTAAACAAATTCACATACATTTAAATTAAAGGATATTTGCAATGTAATAACCAACTGCGTAGTTTCTGAGGACTAAAATGGCAGAGAAATTTCATGATTGGTACGATGAGATTACAGATTTCCTGCCTTTGTCCCTCTGCTTCTCTCTCACTGCTTCTATTGTGCCTCTGAAAGCTGTAATTATTTAATATTTCATCACGCAAACGGATGTGGGTGCCCTGATGTATTATCCTAGTGTTAAAAACAGAACCAAACTAGCGTGGGCGAGCGCTAAAACTGGATACGTGGCGCCTTTCTTTGCCCCCTGGTGGTTGCGTGGGTGTACAGCAGGTGTTGTTTGTACCTTGGCAGGTGAAGCAGTGGACGTGGAAATGTGAGGATTTGACCCGGACCACCTCCCCGCGGCAGGCCTCCCCACAGCGGGCGCACACGATCGGGGAGACGCCTCTGCTTGACACTGGGGCTCCACTGGTGTTGCTGTTTCCACCGTATAGACCGGACTGGTACTGCACTGTGAACAAAAAGGATCATAAACACGTCAAAATGTGTGGAAGGACTTTGAAAATATGATCAAAGATGAAGCAAACGCAAAAAGACTGTCACAAGCTTCAAATCTATGTATTATTTTTGTTTTTTCTACAGAAATGTGAAAGGAAATGTGATCAATTCAAGCTTTGATCACACGCACTGACAAACTATGGTGGAGTCTTTTACACAAATCAATGAAAATATCAATGTTTTTTTTCTAATGACTTAATGCTTTTACATAGTCACATGACCAAGGTAACAAATTGAGATTCAATATTCCAATCAATCAAATCTATGAAGAGATGCAGCAGAAAACACTAGGGAAATTTCCAAGAAAACAGATTTAGGGTTTAGGACCAAAAATACTGTATATTGTTGAAAAAAAAAAACTAAAGCACTTAAGCATAAAATTGTTAAAAAAAATACTGTTATCTTGGCCTGGGTATTAGAGGTATAATACTCCCTACAACAGAAGAATACTCAGACTGGACTGCATCACACTATTAGAGGTATAATACTCCCTACAACAGAAGAATACTCAGACTGGACTGCATCACACTATTAGAGGTATAATACTCCCTACAACAGAAGAATACTCAGACTGGACTGCATCACACTATTAGAGGTATAATACTCCACAACAGAAAAGAATACTCAGACTGGACTGCATCACACTATTAGAGGTATAATACTCCCTACAACAGAAGAATACTCAGACTGGACTGCATCACACTATTAGAGGTATAATACTCCCTACAACAGAAGAATACTCAGACTGGACTGCATCACACTATTAGAGGTATAATACTCCCTACAACAGAAGAATACTCAGACTGGACTGCATCACACTATTAGAGGTATAATACTCCCTACAACAGAAGAATACTCAGACTGGACTGCATCACACTATTAGAGGTATAATACTCCCTACAACAGAAGAATACTCAGACTGGACTGCATCACACTATTAGAGGTATAATACTCCCTACAACAGAAGAATACTCAGACTGGACTGCATCACACTATTAGAGGTATAATACTCCCTACAACAGAAGAATACTCAGACTGGACTGCATCATACCTCTTCTTTTCAATTCTTGAGGTACTACAATTCACATTTTATTAACTTTTTATATTCATTTGTATGCAGTAATACAGATTTTTCATAATCTGTGCCTCAGTTTTTTCAGCTTTTTATTTGAGACTGGTCCCTACACTGAATAGCACCACAATTTTGCACATCTGTACACACACAAGTAGCACTCCCGCCTATTAAAGTCACAAATATATTCACTTTTCACTCCAATTTGCCCTGTACCACCTCATCTCAAAACAAATATTCCTAACGCTGTCCATTTTCTACATCTGTATACAGTAGTAAGATTAGTTTCACCAATATCTGCCCTCTTTACAATATATTCTGAACTGCACTACACTAAGATATTGACTAGCAAATCTTTTACTCCATGAAATTAAAGAGCAGTTAAAATCATCATTATAAAACAGAAAAGGGGTTGTGTTGAGCAGACAAGGTTAAGATTACTCTGCCATTCTCAAATCTCTCTGTCATTTCAAAAGTATTCAGATTGATTTCTTTTTCCAGTTTGTTTTAATCTATACTCCTCTGCACTACCATCTGGATTATACTTGCAGAAATAATCAAGTTTAAAAAGTTTGTCCAAGGTCACGTTTGAACACGTCTCCAGTCAGCTGAGACAAAAGCGCAATTATATATATCTCATACTTGGGCTTTTTGTTTTGGTAAATAGCAGGCTGAACATTTACAGACCATTTGTCGACTGCTTTGACACTTGGGAACGTGTTATTATAGCTTATGATTTTGGTCATTCTCTCCTTTTCTTCCACAGCATCAACAAGGCAGTTTCACTCTCAGAACTTCTTCTATTTGGCTGATTATTTTATCATTTACAGGCAGATGAATTATATTATCGAACTGACTTGTTACAGTGGATGACTGATAGAAATGCATTATGATTGTGATTCTGATATTATAGCAAACTTGAGTTAGACTTATGCCAGTGTAGAGACTGATAACAGCATTTCTTCTATTGAAATACAAATAAAATAACTCAAAAACTGTTCCAGATGTGGTATGTAGTTGTTATTTATCCCTTGAGCAACCAGAGAAGAAATAAAAATTCAACATTATGAGACTTTCTGGGCAGACCGGACCAGTAAATAGCTTTATTACATGATTTTTTTTATTTTTTTTTTAAGTCACATTTTTAATTTTTTTTAAATGCAAATATGAAAAAAATTTACGATAAACTTTTTGAATCTTGAATATCTGGAACCCGTATTTGTGCATCCCTAAGAACTGCTGCGAAGCTGTTTTTTTTTTTTTAGCAACCTAGCAATTTTTATCACAACTCTAGTGGTGAACTGAAGTCAAATCCAGCTGTCAAAGGCTGAGCAATAGGAGAGGGTGGGAACGTCATTAAACAGAGAATTACTGAATCTCAAGAGGACAATTTCACCATTCCAACATGTCACAAGAGTCATTCACAATTCAGTTTCCAACACCACATAGACCTACCTATGTTTTTCAAAGGTTGCATGACAGAATAGAGAAAAGATTCAATTCATTTCAATTTATTTTTGTATAGCCCAAAAAACAGTTATCTCGGCGGGCTTCACAAAATTGTTAAATTAGCAAACAAAGATGTCAGAGAATGAAGCAGAATAAGAAAAATTAATTAATTAATTAATTAATAATTCAAAAATACATAATGTCCAACAACAAGCAGGCAAATGGATAATTGTCCCAGCATCTCCTGTCCTTAGACCCTCCTTCAGGAAAAACTTGGAAAAAAAAACCCAATGGGAAAAAAACCGAGAAACCTCGAGGAGAACCACAGTGAAACACAAACACAAACCCCCCCACCCTCCGCACCACTGAAGCCGAGCGACTACACTGATCATTCATCAGTTTGTTTGCACTCACTATCCTCCGTGTTACGCAATCTCCAACATAAATATATACAGACAGGCACAGCAGGCAGCTTTACCCAGTGACAACAACCCGAGAGAGGGGAGAGGAGACAGTAGTGAATCTAAAAATGTGTTGAGAAAAAGAGGAGAGCCTAAAAGTGGGCCATAGTTGTCCCTAAATAATAACAGTGAGGCGGTGGTGAAGAAGCTGGCAAAGCAGCAGCAGCAGATGGGCGAGCAGAGGAACAGGGACCGAAGCCACCTGTGAGAAAAAGAGACAAGAGAGGGAAGAGAGGGAGGAAAAAGAAGACAGAGGAAGATAGGGAAATGGAAGAGTGAGAGGAAGAAAAAGGAGACAGAAGAGGGACTAAAGCCACCTGTGAGGAAGATAGAACGAAAAAGAAGGAAAGGGAGGACAGATGGAAAAGAACACAGAGGAAGAAAGGATGAGAGGGGAGAGAGAATCTGAGGGAGACCAGATGGGGACAAGAGAGAGAAGAGTGACAGGACATGAAGATCAAGAGGAAGGAGGGAACAGAGAGAAGAGAGGAGTGTGCATGTGCAGGATTTGATGATTTAGCTTTAGTACTGTAATCTGCATTCTGAAAATCAAACTTTTAACTTGAATCTTTAACTCAAATACCCTACATTACGCAAAACTGAGTTAGCCAAGTGTTTAGTTTGAGGTACATTTGAGTAATCTTGCTTTATTAGCGTTTCCAAATCTCAAAATGCTCTGTTCCATCTCGTGATAGTTTAACAGATACATTTTAAGATTTGCCTTTATTAGTCCCACAGTGGGGAAATTTCAGTGTTGCAACGCACAGTTCAAGAACAGCAGGAAAATAGAAACATGCAATAAAACAAGATTGAAATAATGGCTTAAAAATATTTTAAAA
>JACN01129394.1:0-10641 GCA_000787155.1 Scartelaos histophorus | reverse complement strand
TCACCAGAATCATTTGGTTAATTTCAGCCCAAGAAATGCCAATGAACTATTGAACTACCCTGAACTAAAGGTAACACTTTACCTTTAGTTCAGGGTAGTTCTGTAGTAGCTGTTAACTTGAAAACTATAGCTCCATGACATCACAAGGTGGAACAGAGCGTTTTGAGCTTTGGAGATGTGGACAGACTAATACTAAAGAATCAGTCAAACATCCATCCATCCATCCATCCATCTTCTCCCGTGTTTCGGTGGTACACCCCATGTAGGGGTTTGTCCTGCCATATGATGATCCCTTCAGCACCTCTTCCTCCTCTGAGCCCCACTGTCTGAGACATTCTCTGAGCACGTCATCTATCTGGTGTCATCTGTCATCTGTCTGGTGAGCCCACAGGAGGGAGGAGATTGTAAACTGTTCATAGGGTGTTGCAAGTTTTTGGTTGATGGGGGGAAACCGGAGTACCCGGAGGAAACCCATCCAGACACGGGGAGGAAACATGCAAACTCCACACAGAAAGGCCCGGGCGACCCGGGGATCGAACCCGCAACCTTCTTGCTGTGAGGTCAGTCAAACATGTATAGATAAAACACTAACTCCAGGTCTGTTTTTGATGAAAAAACAATATTATAACGTTGCTTAAATATCACAAGAGTCAGTTTTGTGTGGTCTGACCTGGGTTTGTTGACGTCTCCGTTGTGACACAGGAAGTTGAGGGCGGAGTCTGGGCCGCCGTCTTCAAAAGTGACCAGAGGAACGGGCGCCACCAGCACACCTGAAAATCACATTCAACCTTGTAAAGAAAAGTGTAAAGAAAACATAGTACAGTACATGTTTTGTTTTATGTGTTTCTAAGGTGTGAAGAAGTGAAGAAAAGACCACAGTAAACATCAGTAAAAACTTAACTCTCGTGTTTCGTGTTTGTGGACAAGCTGGCGTAGTATAAATGCTTGGAGTACTCGTAGTTACTTGCCAGTTACAAAATAGTTTTGTACTTTATGGGCTCGTGGTTTCTCTAAACATGAAATATATTATACTTTTAATGGTTTTACTGTGTCTCTGACCTGAGCTCACGGCCTTGTTGATGATGTCCTGGTTCATCTGAGCCCCGCCGGTCCGATGTCCTGGTTCATCTGAAGGCCCCGCCGGTCCGTCACCATGGTAACCTGTTTTCCCAGAGACAACAGCATGTTCGCCATGGCGACGGCTCCGGGCGGACCGTCGGTCTCATCAGGAGGACTGCAAAGACAAAATGAGACATGTTCATGAATTTACTGATTATCTAAGGAGCTGTGATGTGCAAAAGAAAGTCCACAAAATTAAAGATACGCTATGTAACTTTTCTGGTGGAGGCCGTGAGCTGACATGGAGATATTAATCCTTTACCTGGAATGTTCCACAATATGACACAGGGATGCTCAATTATAAAAAAAAAAAAATGAATAAAATATAAGCATGTTTTGATGGCACTGAGCTGACTTGCATCTCCACAAACCTGACTCTTCTTTGGCCTGAGGGGAGCTTTGACTCTATTATCCTCAGTATAGCATAAAAAATAGTTTTTTACTTTCTGTTTCCAGGGAATCAACCTGTCACTATCACTTTAAGGACAAAAGATTAAATAAATAGTGAAATATAAAGTGGGGGCAGCCTCACTCGTGCATGTAGTGACAGGGGAACCCGGTGGTGATGAGGACAGAGGAGGAGTGAGACAGAGCGAGGCAGGACAACAGCAGCTCGTCCGGGAGGAAGATGGCACTGATCCCTCGCTCCCCTGTCACACAAGGACATTTATAATCATCAGTAATTACATTAGGTTATTTATCACATTGGAAAATCACATGCAAGAAGAGGGGTGGGTGATTATTTTTCCAATGAGGCAACATGAGAAACAGAAAACATTGTTTATTGTTAGTATTGAGGGTAATAATGCTTAACTCAATTCTGCATAATATAATAGTTGTATTTCTTTATAAAATCAGTAAATATGATTGTTTTGATGCTCTGGTCAGACTAGTAAGAGTTTATGTTATGATGAAGCAATGAAAAAGTGAGACTTCCTTACAAAAAATCTCATTAAAAAACACCTCTAAAATAAAAGCAATGCCGCCATGAGAAAAAATGATAAAATATGTTTATTTTGTAATTCAAAATTAGCTTAAACTGGCTGGTCAAAGTCAACCAAAGGGCCGTATGTTGTTCGGGAGTTGAAAAATGCCCAGGTCTGTGCAGGAAACTCAAAGTGCAGCTTAAGACATTAAGACTTAACTGGTGTTCACTTGAAATCACAATATTCGAAGATAGATAGTTAGATAAATAGATAGATAGATAGATAGATAGATAGTTTAAAATGGAGCTGGAGGACGAGTTCAGATCCCACACTGGAATTTGCTGTGAACTGTCAAAGTGCAGATTTCTTGACCTGGTTTATGGTTCATATTTCTGTATTTAATGGGATTATCCACATGAAACAAAAACTGGGGCAAAGTTCAATGTTTTCTGTGTCACTATAAATAAACAAAAGGGAAATGTGTTTGTTTTTTTTCACAATAGCTCAGAAAGTTGTGCCATTACTCAGCTACAAAAGACTCGATTGTTGTCAGTTTGAAGGACTTTAAGGCTAAAAGCAAATAGGGCAAGTTTGTGCAGCCAATCCCAGACAAGTAATGAAAAGGTTCAACAGTTATAGATTATAGATTTGGAGATTTTTTTTGCACAAACAGTAAATCTCCCATAGAATATGTATAGGCCCTGCAACATTATTAAATTCAAATTCTTCTTGTGCTTTTCTTTGCAGAGAAGGAGAGTCTACAGACAGGGGGCGCTCTGGGACAGTTATACATTTGCTTGTTTCTCATGACTATTGGTTCCTTTGCTTGTCTGTTATTATGAATTAATGTTTTACTTTTTGTTTTTTCTGCTGGTTAAAGATCCCTCGTTGCGTTACTTTATAATCTATGTTATAATTGTCACAAGATCCAGTTTGCGTAAGATAGAACCTTTAAAGCAGTTATTAAACCCTGAAAGGTGAACGCTGTTGGGCTTTTACACTTTTAAAATAAAAAAAAATAAAAAAAATGGTGTGTTTGCTCACTCAGTGAGAACAGGTAGAGGGCGCTCTTGGAAAAAGGATTAAAACTTAAGATACAACAAAATCCAAAGAAGTAAAAGTCACACAAGGAAAAGTATAGTTAAAAACATGGTCAAAACATTTCAATAAAGGCCTTTAACTATACTTTTCCACGTGTGATTTTTACTTCTTTGCCTGGATTCCGTTAACTAAAATTTCAAACTTGATTTAAATATTAAGGAATAGACTTAATACTCAATACTGATTCTGATACCACATTCAGGAAAGGTTAATTTCTGTCCTGTGAATGGGAACTTTTTTAGTATTGTATTTCGTATTTAGTACTTAGTATCTACACAGCAAAAATTGGAGGATTAAAATTTCAGGGTAACATTTTTCAGAGTTGTTTTAAGCACAAAAACTGTTATTTTAACTATTTGAAAGTTAAATAGGGGTTTGTGTTGGGGTTGAGTTAAAGTTAATTCAACTTCCCTTAGTGTTAACTTGGCACCTCCCACCACAACTTCAAACTCCCACGAAACTTTGAACCACTTTTCTACATAATTTCATCTTAAATTAACTAAAATAAAATGTAAAAATAAAACATCTCTGTGTGTTGTTTAGCTAAATCAAGATAACCCTACAAAGCGTTATCTGTTTACTCTCAAAACATGAATATAACTCTTGATTTTGGGGTTAAACAGGAACTTTGACCTAGTTTTACTTAATTAACATTTCCAAAAATATTAAATCAACTCCAAAACAGATTGGACTCATATAAACTGAGAAAATGTTAAAACTGATTCTGTGAGAGTCAATTTTAACACTATAGTTTCAATACTAATTTCACTTTTTTTGACTTATTTGGGGCAAAAATACTGGTGAAAAAGCCGAACTGAACAGAACGTGAGCAGCTAGTTCTTCGTACCTGGGTCTTCTCCGATGATCTTCTCCAGTTGTCTGATTTTGTGCACGGCCTTCTTTGACGCTAAGCTGTAGAGCAAAGGATTCTGGGACAGTTTGAAGCTCAAAGGGGTGAGATGAGGGTCTAGAGTGGAGGAGGTGGAGGAGGTGGAGTCTGGGAGGTCGGTGAGGAACATGCAGCCTGGAGAGTGGCTGAAGGCCAACGCCGGCTCTGGACACACAAGTCAAAGAAAAAAATGTAAATGTCCATATTAAACTATTTTCTGATCTGTTATAATGTTGTTTCCTCGTCACAAACAGACCTGGAGTTTAGTTTTGTTTCGTTCACACAAGTTTAACACACAAACCTGCAGATTTAGGCTGAGTTCTTCTTTAAAACAGAAAATAAAGAGAATAATTAATTAAAATATTAACACATTTTATCACAGTTTGTGTGTCAGGGTTTGACTTCAACAAATTTAAGACATTTTTAAGACCTTTTTTTCTTATATGAAAATTAAGACCAACATCGCACCGATCGCAGGAGAAAAAATCAATAAATCCAAATCTAACAATGATCACTACTCACTGGTTTAAATAAGAAAAAATACATCTTATGAACAAAGGAGAGAGAGAGAGAGAGAAAGAGAGAAAGAGAAAGAGAGAGAAAGAAAGAGGGAGAGAAAGAAAAAGTGAAAAAAGAGAAAGAGAGAGAAAAAAAGAATGAGAAAAAGAAAAAGAGAGAAAAAAAGATAAAAAGAGTGAAAAGAATGAGCAAAAAGAGAGGGAAAGGGAGAGAAAAAAAGAGAGAAAGAAAGAGAGAAAGAGACAAAAAGAGAGAAAGAGACAAAGAGAGAGAGAGAAAGAGAGAAAAAGAGAAAGAGAGAAAAATAATGGGGGAGACAGAGAGAGAAAGAAAGAATGAGAAAAAGAGAACAAGAGAAAGAGAGGGGAGAAAGAAAACGTGAAAAAAGAGAAAAAGAGATAGAAAGAGAGAGAGAATGAGAAAAAGAGAAAGAGAGAAAAAAGATAAAAAGAGACAGAGAAAAAGAGAGAGAAAGAGAGACAGAAAAAGAGAGAGAGAAAGAGCCTAGCAGCCTGGTTGAGTATTAATGAAGTTTAAGACGTTTGTAAGAAAAATAAGACTTGGACAACATAATTTAAGACTTTTTAAGGAAATCTAAGAGCTTTTTAACACTTTTAAAAGCTCTGACGACCAAACAACAAGGGACATTTGTCAGAGCATCACGTCGTTGTGCGTCGATTATACGATTATACACACAGAGTTCAGACGACACTGGACTCTGGATCTGCTGGACAGTGAATGAAACAAAACACAACTCCGGGTCAGTTTTTGAGGAGGTAACAACATTATAACACGGCTAAAACCTCACAAGAGTCCATTTTGTGTAAATATATAGGACCTTTAAGTACAGTTATTTCTTACTGCTGGTGAGAACTGCTTCCAGGGTCGTGACTCCACAGGCCCAGAACACAGGCACGTCTCCGGGCTGCTGCTCCACTGCGTCCCCATAATCCGGTCTGGACAGGTCCTGGATCCCCAATAGAGCTGAAACACATCAAAAATTAAACAGGGGCATTCACTGGGTTTCAAATGACGCCCAAACTCCACCCTTCACCTCAGTGCAAACAAGCTGTTAAAAGCACTAGATCATATTTTTATTGTCTTCAAAATGTGAAAAATTGAGCTTATGAAAAATAATTTGTTCCAACAGATTTTGAATTTTAAATACCACTAAATTTGAAAATCTGAAAAAAGACGTTTAAATTACTTTTTATTCTGAATTTAAGTGCGCTTTTTCAGTGTTTCAAATTCAAAATAAAAATGTCACCTTTTAAATATTCAGTGTGCATTTTCAAGCCCTCAAAGTGTAAAATTCACAATGAAAAATGTTGCAGCAGAGATCCAAGATGTCAAGGCAGAAGCAATCGATCCTGAGTGAGTGAGGAGGACAGAGGTTGTTTCCTATTGGTTCTCATCTGTGGGCGGGGTTTGAGGTTTTGTTGAGGCTAATACTGACCAATCAGATCGCTTCACTGCACCGTTTCCTGTTTGTTACTAAGTTAGATCGAATCACTTTGGATCGATTGCTTCTGCCTTGGCATCTTGGAACAAAATTTTTTTACTGAAAATTTTACACTCTGAATTTTTACACTGTTGAATTTAAAGATTTGAAGACAAAATTTTTCTTTTGAATTTGGAACACTTTGAAAATGCACTTCAATTAAGTCAAATTCAGAGTTACAAAAATTCAAAGTGAGAAATTCAATGGCATTTAAAATTCAAAATCTGATAAAACAAATTGTTTTCCATATAAGCTTGATTATTTTATTTTGCAGAGGTCCAAATTTACTCCTCACTTCCTGTATGCATTCCTAGCATCCTTATTATTCACCACGTTGAATTTATAGGGGCTTTTCGCAACTTTCATAGGCCAGAACAGTCAAACAACAACAACTAGCATGCTAAAAACACACTTCCTGATTCCCTGAGGATAAAACTCCTTATAATTAGACACATTGAAACACTTTGAAAATGCACTTCAAGTAAAATCCAGAGTTACAAAAATTCAAAGTGAGAAATTCAATGGCATTGAAAATTCAAAATCTGATAAAACAAATAATTTTCCAATATTTTATTTTGCAGTGGTCCAAATTTACTCCTCACTTCCTGTATGCATTCCTAGCATCCGTATTATTCACCACGTTGAATTTATAGGGGCTTTTCGCAACTTTCATAGGCCAGAACAGTCAAACAACAACAACTAGCATGCTAAAAACACACTTCCTGATTCCCTGAGGATAAAACTCTTTATAATTAGAATGTTTTAAAAAAAGAAGTTTAAAAGTTTACGTGAAAATTGTGCCAAATTGAAATTGATAAAATTGTCCCAGTGTCTTGCCATTAATATAGAGCATAGACTTTCTGTTATTTCCAACATATTTTTCAGCTTTACTTCACATATTGCATCATTTATATCCACCATTTAAAATTATATTATTCTGCCAAATTAAGTAAAAATGTGAGAATAATCAGAGCCTGTCATATGCACTTTAATATTTTGTTTTGAATTTTTTTAAAGCTAATTGTTCATTTTTTATAGCTCACTCATAATAGCATTCAGAACAATAATGTTGATTCATG
Organism: Scartelaos histophorus; assembly: GCA_000787155.1. Taxonomy (NCBI): domain Eukaryota; kingdom Metazoa; phylum Chordata; class Actinopteri; order Gobiiformes; family Gobiidae; genus Scartelaos; species Scartelaos histophorus. The sequence goes on along the minus strand of JACN01129394.1, from coordinate 3,507 downwards.
ATTGTTTTTACCCGGGTCTCCAATGTGCACAGGAGCTCCGTGGGCCAGTGGGTTGAGGTGGGTGACCTCCACCACAGTGTCCAGCATCTGAGCCGGGACAGGACGCATGGTGACCACCAGGGAGCAGTGAAAGGCTCCAGCTGGTACACAGGACACAGACGTCTGCACACAAACACAGTCCATTCAAAAACGTGTAAAAAAGGGAACAGTTAGAGTTGAGATTTGGCTTTTTGCCTCACTGTCCGCTGTTTTATTTAAAATTAAAACGTTACTAATTACAAAAATGTTCTCAAAGGCTCTCAAAATGAATTAAGGCTGCTACACACTACAGAATATTTTGAGAAGTGGTACCATACTTCAGATACATGATTTTTAAAGCATAAAAGATGATAAAGTGCATAGGAAGTCATTATCAGCTTCTTGTTTCCATGGAGATGTCATTGCTCTGATTCAAATGTTCCACAGTGTCACATTAAACAGCTCTATCTTACATTTATTGAACTACAGGTGGTTTTATAGCTCAAAAATACTTAGACAAACACCAGACTGTGAAGCATTCCAGACAAAGCAATGATATGTCAATGACGAAAAGGTTTTGATGAACCCTCCAAAAGAAAAGTTACACAGTTCACCTTTAAAAGTGACTAAAGTGTTGAAGTCAGTCTCACATAACACAGCTGACTTACCCTGTACATGCTGACATTTTTCTTCTGCTCCACGTTCCTCAAAGGGACTCCAGCCTCTTTAAGTTTCCCCTCGAAACCAAAACTGCAGCCCAGATAAAAAGAGACCATATTCCTGTGCAAAAGCAAATATTTAACACAGCAACTCGTGAGGAAAAACACTCTGTAAGTGTCTGTAAGTGTCTGTAAGTGTTACTTAAGTGCACCGGTGTAGTCATTCAGGTTTGAGACAGTTTTCAGCATTTTGCCGTTCTCATGAACGCAGTACTGGGAGATGTCAGTCCTGGAAATACACAGAAAATAATGCAGTGTTGAGATATTTAAGCTCTGCATTTTTTCCACAAAATGATATAGGTTTGTGGTGTTTAATTAGGATTAAAATGGGCAAATGAAACTAAAAAAATAAAACTAACAAACACAAAAATACCAATAAAAATAAATAAAATAGACATTAAAAATACTATAAAAATAAAAAAATTAAAAGACTGACATTACCACTAAAATAAATTACAGGTTTTTTGGGGTTTTTTTTGTTTTGTTTTTTATGGAAGTTTCTTATGGAAGTCTGTACACATTGACTCCTTTCACCTCCTATAACAAGCAAAGGAGAGACCAGTCTATAATTTCAATACATGAATGACTAACTAAATAAATAGTTGCATAATAGATTCTGTTATCAAAACTAGGTCATTGTGTTATTTGTGACTAAGCACTTTTGGCAGCCGATGTACAATAACAATGACAATCAAAAATACCTGAAAAACCTGGGTCAACAGCAGCTTATATCAAGTCATGGTCATGTTGTAATCATTTATGTGTCTGCAAGAAAATTCCTGATTTAAGAATAGGTCACTAATTGGGTCAAAGTACATGGACGTCATGTCACTGAACAGCAGGAGTGTGGTTGGTTTAAAGTGGGACTAAACACTGTCCAGTCAAAAAGCAAAACATTCTGCTCCTCTTCTTCAAATCTTTTTATCTTTTTATAGTCTGGCCAGTAGATGGCACAAAAAATATCGGTAAGTCTGTCTGCCTGTCTGTGAGAACTTTACCTGTAAGAATAGTTTTAATTATAGTTAAGTTTGTGAAAATGTTTTAAGACCTCAAGGATACAATAGTGCCAAAAAATCCTAATTTCTCCTAAAATCCAAAATAATCTGTGAAATGTCCACATTTCATTTAACAGTAATTTAACAATTAAATTCAGAAAGTCGTAATTTGAAAAAATGTGAAAATGTGAAAAATGTAATTAAATAATTTTATATAATTGGCAATTATTTGTTTAAATATATTTAAATTTGGTGTAGTTGTAGAATGGACCTAGTTAAAGGAGTTCTAATTTAAAATAAAGCTATATTTAAGATTAAAATATGAATTAGTTAAATGTTACATTATTTAAAATTGTAGACTACTAGTACTACTACTATTACTACTACTACTATTACTACTACTACTACTACTACTACTTATTACTACTTACTACTACTACTACTACTACTACTGCTACTACTACTACTGCTACTACTGCTACTACTACTGCTACTACTACTCCTGAAGAAGCTGAAAAACTGAATCAAAGTCTTAAAGCTGAGTTGAACCTTGTGTCTGTTTTTCTGGTTTTCAGGTTGGACCTTCCTCAGTGAAAGACTTGACAAACACTAAACCAAATTCTGCTCGTGCTGTAATTGTAGTGAGTTTGTGGCATAATCTGTATAAAGAATTTTGAGCCGAGTTCCATGTTTGCTCTTTAGTTGCGAGTATCATAACAACTAAAGAGCCAATCAGGAGTGAAGCTGTTTAAGGTAATGCTCCTTACCCAGTGCTCTGTGGTTTGGCAGGGAGTAGGTGCTAAGCAAGTAAACCCCTGATTTCTCTGTTATTAATGTTCATATCTGGAAGGTTAATATGAACATTTTAAGACCAAAATGACTGAGCCTTTTTCAAGTTAACAGCGACATTTTACCTTTAACTTTAGCCAGACTGGATATTCCCACAGCTGAAATGAATTCTTCTAATTCCAGATGCTTCTACAGTGAAGGTGAGTGAAACGACCTTATAAAACAGCGTAGATTCACTCACCTTATGTCAGCGTGTTGAGCCAGAGGCGTGCAGGACGTCTCTCCGGACTTGCTGACATGGAGCAGAGGGAGAGGAGCTGTGTTTTTTCCGCAGAATTCCTCAAAATCCTTGGAGAGCGCAGACGGCAGCACGAGCACGTTGGCCTGCTGGAATCCTGTCGGGCGAAGTTATGAAGTTATGAATGAAAAGACAAGAAGATCCACCCACTGAGAAATGTCACCTGCGCAGTTCTGCTCAACAAACACCTGAGGACAAGTATAAAGATGCACTGTGCAACTTTTCTCCATGGAGGTGTTGTCCGGAATGTTCCACAGTATGGCATTACACTTATTTATCTATAAGGAGACGGCAATGCTCGCTTTTAGGTCAATAAAAAGCATGTTATTGAGTAAGTAAGTGGAAGATGGGCGGGTTTAGTGTCATACCGGGACATCTCCATGGAGACAAGCACCAGAAAAGTTACACATTGCCCCTTTAATGCTCATTAGCAGTAAGGACAGGGTGATATGGTTAGATCCAATCCAGCAAATTTTAGTATCGGTGCTGATTTCAAATTGGTACAACACTAAAAACATAATTTATCTCCTTCAAATACAAATAAAATAAGACAAAACTGATTCAAATGTGTCATGCAGCAGCGATTTATCTCTCAGATAACTACAAAACTATTTAATATAGATAAAAATTCAAACATTAGACTTTTTGGATCAACTGGGATCAGTAAATAGTCTTATTACATCGATTT
>KN499707.1:255-11335 GCA_000787155.1 Scartelaos histophorus | reverse complement strand
CTTGTTTTTAACCTTGCCAAATTACAAATTACATTATGCAAATGACTGCCACTTAGAGACACATGGTTTGCTGTAGTGACCTTGGCAGAGAGAAGCCAAAACAAATGCCACAAAGAAAACAAGTCTTGTCTAATGTGTGCAATACTGAACATATACAGTTATATGTTACAGGTACATACACATGTAAATCCTGTATATCCAGTGGGTGTTACGTACAGGAGACTCATCGAAGCTCATTATGAGACACTATCAAAGACTTTTTACCAATCCTCTGTTAGATACACTTTAAATTGACATGGAAATGATTATGATAATGAATTTGTTTTTTAAATAGTTGAACACATGGATTTGGCAGCCTTTTTCAGTTGCCCAAGCAGCACAAGGGGCCCAAGGACACCCTTCCTGCATATCTTGAGTGAGTTATTCATGACAATAGTATTAATTTTAAGGATGAGTTATACATTCAAAAGGTTGATGCTCCAGTGGGTACTTGCTTTTTTCCCAAACCATGCTTTTTATTTTTCAGTATTTTTATGCTTTTTTATTTTTAATTTCAACTACTTGTATCCGTGATCTTGCCTGCAATTAACATGTGTCCTTGCTATTGGAAGGTCCTTTTCAAAGTCCACATCCATGCCACAATTTTTTTATGATTTGATGTGTGTTACGGCCCCAGACCTTCAGTTTGTATTTTTGTGTGTTTTGCTGCCATTTTGTTCCTGCTGCCTGAGCCCTGGTCCCTGATTGGTGGAGCACCTCTTCACCTGGCCCCGCCTCCAGCCTCCTCCCCCTATTTAAGAAGATCACAGCTCCTGTTCAGGGCTGTGGCCTTTGTGGCCAGTGCCAGTGTGTCTCCTGTGTGTGTTCCTGTCACTTTGTGTGCTAGTTTGTGACTTCTGTGTAGTTCAGTTTTGTTTAGTTCGTTCTGTTTTATTCCTTTTGATTTGCTCGATTCTGTTTGTGGGTTTGTGGTTTTCTTTGGGACATTTGTGGTTTAGTTTAGTATTTTTGTGTCCCTTAGTTAATCACTCATTTTGGGAACTCACGTGACCCATTTTAGCACAAAACTTGTTTTATGTTAAACCTGTTGTGTTGTTTCTTAACTTGGTTTAGTTATGTACATATTTTACCATGTTTTGTAAGTTAACCCTTTTACACACCTGTTAATTAAACATTACTTATTTATTCCATTTTCCACCTTGGTGTTTTTTGTTACTTCCCACACCCTAGCAGAGCTGGGTCGTAACATGTGAGCAGTGACAAAGACCATTGAAACATGCTGGCTTTGTCCATGTAAATAAAGGCTTTTCATTCATATTTCCCTTGTTCCTCATATGTTTTTCTAAAGTGCCTGGATGTGGTCCGATCCTTGTTCTTCAAGAGCACTCTCTACCACTCTCACTGACTGGAGCACCTGCAGCTAACAGTCATATCTTTGTTTTGTCCACACCACGGGCTGTACCTTGGACGCTCTGAAGCAAAAGGCTGTAGCGTTGGTGTCAGACCTCTCTCTGTCCTGTAGTACCAGCCCTCTGTCCTCGGTCAGGGCCAGGTAGTGTCCAGTGGTCAGGTGTCTCAGCCTGAAGGCCTGACCCCAGCGTATGTGGCTTCCACTCCAGCTGCCAAAGTCACCGTCAGACGCACAGATTTACGTAAATACATACAAACAAATACAGCAGAGAATTTCATAAGCCCTGGAACTCTATTACAGGCTAATTAGTTGATCTAAACATGACTGCCAGCTGTTAATTATCTATCGTGCCATGTGGTTGAACAGGATAATAAGCAAACAGGGAAAATATCTCAATAATTATGCAATTTTCAAGAATACATTTGAAAAACAGGTGCAAGTTCGAGCTTGTGATATTCGTGCCAGTTTTCTTTCTAATATTGCCAACTGATAACTGAATGCAATCTTTTATTAAACGCTCATTTTACTTTTTAAAATTTTGCATGAATTTACTTTGGAATAAAGCTTTTACTAGCAACGGTAGAAGCAAATGAATTTAGTAATAAAACATCTCTGAATGTTGTGTATTTGTGGTGGAATCATTCTATAACTGTGTAAGTAAACGTACTATTATTTTTGATGAAACAGAGAGACAAGAGAAGCATGTAAACATTTGAGTCTTTTCATCTCTAAGTTAATCCATTTTATGTGGGGATTCTAATGCTCAGACATATAGTATTGATGGTCCTGCAGGGCATAGAAAACCTCATTCAAAGTCAAAGAGCAGATAAGAAACATCAGAGAGGAAACCAAACCCACCTGATCCGGAGCGGCTCCAGCCTCCACAAGGACCTGGCTTTGGCGCCGGCTTTACCCGTCTCATAGTTGATGATCCTGGGGACGCCACAGAACCGTGAGTGGGTGGTGTGTGTCTGAGCATGTACATACATCTCACCCTGATACAGTGAAGGTCATTCATTCTGGACTCATCCCTGCTCTCTCATCTGTCAGGTTCATCTTCATCTCACAGAAACACAAACACACACACAGCACCACATCCCTCATATGGCGCCCTGATAACCCATAGCTACACTGTCTAGATACGGGTGACTGGGTTAGAAGATAAGAAGAAATCGCTCATCGTGCCTTCTGCTGGTGTGGTGAAACGTGTTTGATCTGCTCCAAACTAAAATATGGCCTGTTTAAATCATACTTTGGAATTTCAAGGACAACAGCAGGAGAAATGCTGGAAATTGGTGTCTAATCCTGCCCCCCATTCACCGGCGAGCACTGTTCTAAAAATAGCCCCTGTGTGTCTTGTGTGTGTTGTGTGTGTCTCGTATGTGAGTGTGTTGTGAGAGTGTTTGTGTGTAAGTGAATGGGTGTGTGGGTGGAAAATGCATCTCCTGGCACCTGGCCAAATGTGTGCGCCCGTCACCCGTGGTTTTGACCCACTTCATGCTGCCTGCTCTGTTTTTCCTGTGCCCGGTCTTATATGAGACACTTAAAACTATGTATGGTTAAAAATAAAACCACAGCCCTTCAGGCTCCGCTGAGAGACTGGGATCAGGCTGGACACAGAGCTATTTATGGCTCAGGATTTTTATATATACAGATATATATAGATCACAGGTCAGTTAGCATTGCCTACATATGTATAGTGCTACTAAAGAGTGACCCCTACTGCTACAGTGTAATCTCATTATTCTATATGACACTTGCTGTGATTCTCACCTCTGCTCCTCTTCGCTCTGATCCGATCCTGGGATGGTCACCACCTCATCGTGTCCATGGAAAAAGCGCATCACATGACCCCCGAGGAGGTAGCCTGTGACAATGAGGGAGGACAGAGAACGTATACACATACTATATCTAAATATATACACATATGTATACACATACTATCTCTAAATATATACACATACTATATATATAGTATATACACTATATCTAAAGTCTGCAGTTCAGAGCTGAGGCAAATAAGAAGTCAGATGGGATGCCTTGTTGGAATACACTTGATTTTAACCTCCAGCAAATGTATGTAATGTATAATAAGATGATTCAGCAAAAACAGAAACATGTTTTCAAAAATGATAAGCAAATGATTTCCTGCTGGCACTATACTGAAATATATCTGCTGTAAATTACCTTCCTCTATGTTGCTCCCAGAGCAGATGGGGTGGACATTCCACAGAGTCTGCATGAAGGAGGCATCCACTTGGATGTTGCCATTGGAGATAGATAAGTGCTGTTGAGAATGAAAATATTGCAAAACATATTTAATAAACCATAAGAGTACATGGAATACACAGTGAAATGTTGCATCAGCGGTGTCCCTATTGCAGCATGTCACTGTACCACACACAAAACTGACAGATGCTTTGCTTGTAAGACATTTACTTGATATTTATGAATATTCTGTCCGTGTGTGAGAATATGCCACATGTAGATGGCAGCTGTGTTCTGATCATCATGTCCCCCAGGAGCCCTGAGGGGCCCTTGGGTGCTCTGCTGTTGCTGATGGGTAAGAGAGAGAACAGACTGCAGATTGACACCGGTGACCATAGGTGACAGTGGTCATGTATCCCCGGCTTTTATAATGTGGCTGGATAAACCCAAGTGAGCTGCTGTCTGCTCCACACATCACAGTGAGGTGTCCTACAGCTCTGTGCTCCTGATGCTGCGGCAGGGAGCATGACGGTCAGATGGAGATGTATTATAAAGGGGATTTAATAGTGATTAATGACAGCGGGCAGAGGGATGTGACCAGGATGATAACAGCACTTTTAAATACACCAGCACAAGTCAACACACGATCATTTTCAAAGCTTTACATTCCCAGTTTGACCAAAGGGAAAAAAATGTTGGTTGTAGCATTTAATAGGATTTCTGTCCCCGGGTGGAGAGAGGTCATGGAGCAGAGCGGCTGGTAACAGGATTGGCATAATCTGAAATGTTGTCACATCAGGAGGAGCTAGTCTAATGCCCTGCTGAGACCTCTGAGTTATGCACAAATCAACATAACAACAAGCCCAGGGGCTCAACAAACTGTATTTGAACACAAACTCACCAGGTATCTCTCCGAGGACACGCTGACCAGGATGAGATCATCTCCAATGCGCACCTTCTCTCCTTCTGACCTCTGCTTGGACGCTGGGTGAATGGTCCACCAGCACGCCTCTCCTGGGCATCGACAAGAATCATATGGTTAGATGTTTTAATAGAGAAAACCACTGCCAGTTCTATGTTAGTAAAAGCAGACAGTTCAGACTTGGGAGAATAATGTGAATGTGATGAAAGGCTGGATTGAAAGGCTGTTTTTACTGATTACATTAACTGAATACTGAAAAGTCACTTGTATTTGTTTCAATGATACAAAATAAAATAAAACAGAAAATCATAATCAGTCAATGTTACCGTGAAAACTAACTTCTAAATAATCTCATGCTGATGTGACTTAAACAAGAGTCACATTTCATTTCAATGTAAAGTAGCTGTTATTATGTGTACTTAGTTGCTGTTGACTAGCTCTGTGCTTACTGACCCAAATAACTTGAAAAAACAGACATTTGCTCCATGCACAGTGTTGTCTCTTGTCATGCAACAGCTGTAATGAGACACCCTGGGCATAAATCCTATCTCATACACAATGAGGAGCTGGTCTTTGCTATCAGGATACCACAACAAGCATATCAAACGTGCGAGCAAGATGTAATCAGCGCTGACAATGGAACCTCACTGTATGTCTACAAAGAGTTCCACGGGGGAATATAAACTGAGAAGAGGACAGACTTGAGAGCAAAATAAAGTGAAGGGTGGAGGAGGAGGAGAAGAAGGATGGGAAGGAGGTGGTGGAGGAGGATGAGAAGAAGAAGAAGAAGAAGAAGAAGAAGAAGAAGAAAGTGGGTACGGAGCTCACAAAGCAATCTGTGCAAATAAAACAAAACTCACCTGTGGAATCCTCCTGGAGGCCCACATCAAATGAAAGCTTATCTGTCTGCGAACGCGATGTCTTCAGGCAGGCCAGGTACTGCAATGAACACAAGAATCGCAGTCCACAATGTCATATCTCTGCCAATGTCAAAGGCTAATGATGTATAATCCTGCTAGGCTATGCTAATCCTGTTTAGATTGCATTGGTAGTAAAGTGCACATCTCTCACCATAGAGCTGAAGGAGTGGCGGAGGAGGATGGCGTGTCCATAGAGAAGGGTCTTGTGTCCGCCACTGTGTGCTGCCTAGAGACAGAATTTATACATATTTCATTTTAAAAATATACTTTTATGACAGAAAATTCAGGTTTACAAAAATCCAGCATCAACGTTACCAGCTTTGAAGGGGAAAAAAGACATGCAATCGGATCGGACTTGCCGAAAAAGAAGATGGTGTCTCCTGTATCCATGCACTTTAAAGGACTCATCTTTCCACAGGTAGAATAGGAAGGATGCACGACTACCATCCAATGCAAAGGGAGCGTCCACATTGCATTTAGGGCACTACGATGCACAAATGGAGACTCCACCAAAGATGCAAGAGGGTGTTTTTAATAGAATAGAAAAACATAGCGGCTTGTTCTGGAGTTGTTTTCAGTTTAGGCAAGAAACTCACCTTCCTTATGAGCCGCTAGGAAGCATAAAGGTAAGAAAAAGCGTTATTTTTAAGAGCACCGCTAGTCCTCCACAGCACTTTTCACTTTGCTAGCTTCGCTGCCTTTTTTGTGAGGGTCTTTTCAAGGAACTCACAAAAGAAGCTAAATATACACTGTCCATTGCACAACACTAGCACTACCGGACTATCACAAGGCTATCTCAGCTTTTTCTATGATTCTCAGTATTTTACACAGTCTGACTACCTCACGTGGGAGGAAAGAATACTGAGTTTCCATTTTTACTGAGCATTTGCCTTTTTGGAGCACACTACATCTCTTCAAATGTGCATATTGATGTAACACACTGTAATAGCAGCTGCACTGTGTAACTTTTCTGAGGGTCCGTCACCTGCTTGTTTCTATGGATCTGTCATTGCTCTGAATGGAATGTTTCGCAGTATAACATTTAAGCTCTAACTTATATTTATTCAGTTACAAGTGGTTTTATAGCTCAAAAATACCTAGAAAAACATGCATTCTGACAGTGAGCGTGGTTGCCTGTCCATAGCACTGACCTGCAACTCCTGTTTGGTCTGGTTTGGTCTCCGTGACGACAGAAAGCTTTAATAATATATTATGAAACATTCCAGACAAAGCAATAACATTTTCATGGAGAAAAGCATTTGACGGATCATAAAAGTTACAAAATGCACCTTTACAGAAAACATGCTCCATATATTTATACGTTATTATTATATTTATACATTACATTCCTTGAAAACATGCTCCATATATTTATACGTTTGGAAAATTACATTCCATTTTGGTCTGAGTAAGTTGTATGTTTTTTGACCCATATAAGTTTAAACCCATCTCCACTAAAATACGTGTTTCTCTATCTAACATACATTATGCAATTGCAGTGTATTACAATATTCATGTTGTGTGTTTACATGTTTGCATTTTGTGTGTATAGCTGCACTCTGCATGTCCCAGTCCCAGTGCATGTGTGTGTGTGTGTGCATGTGTGTGTGTGTGTGTGTGTGTGTGCGCCCCGGGAAAGGCTGTCAGGGACAATAGGTGGGCTGCCGTCATGGTGCAGACTGCAGTACTGGCTTCAGGTCTCCACTGTGCTGCTGCTACTGCTACATCGCTCTAACGCTCTGAGCTTTATGCGCCGAGGCACATCCAGCTGCAATCACCACAACCAATAAAGCCACAGCGCCCCTCGGCTTTTACTGCACTCCTACTGCAATGCACGGTGTACGGAGAAAAAAGTACAATACGACAAACCTTCTGCACCACACATCCAATACACAGACGGGGTAAATGAGCAAAATACTATCACACTTTGCCTGACAAACCATAAAACCCGGAAAGGCTATTAGACGTAGCTAAGAGGCTTTGTTGTTGTGCGGTTACAGTAAAGATTTGACCACAAGTGACATCCTTTTATCAATTTAGAGACGTGACATTTAGCTGGACGCTGTGTCCTGCTGTGGAGCTGCACTGGACACTGTGCTCAAGAGTGTGGGAGGGTCCAGACCTGGGATGGGTCAGCTATGAGACTAAACGGCAATCGAGATAACCGTAAAGTAAGCTAGGGGTGAAATGAAAAGAATGCCGTTTATGTGGCATCTAATAAGAATTAAAGCTGAAATAAATGATCCCGCTTAATCCTGCTGGGTCGCGGGGGCAGCACGCTGCCCATTACTCTATGCACCAGATCCAGACCCTATGAACCCCTCTGCAGGTGGTGAACCCACAGGAGGGAGGGACTGATGGTCAATGGTCCCTGTTCATAGGGTGTTGCATGTTTTTGGGTGATGGGGGAAACCGGAGTACCCGGAGGAAACCCATCCAGACACGGGGAGGAAACATGCAAACTCCACACAGAAAGGCCCGGGCGACCCGGGGATCGAACCCGCAACCTTCTTGCTGTGAGGCCTGAGTGTTGCCACTCAGCCACCGTGCCGCCAAATGAAATGTTAACAGTAAAATTTTATTGCATTGCATTTTTATTTAGCTCATTTGCAGTCAGCTGTTATACTTGAGTGTTTTTCTCTCAGGGTACGTTTTAAAAGCAGAAATTTGTTACTGAGGACTGAAAAATCTATATCAAACAAGTATTTCATATTTTTGCTCTCATAGTCCTCGTGTTATACAGTAGCTACGACCAGATTCTTATTGCATCATGTAACTTTTCAGTAGAGGGTCCGTCAAATACTTTTCTCCGTGATTTCTCTGGAATACTTCACAATGTACATTTTACATTGTGAAGGGTACATTTTAAAAGCTTCACAATGTACATTTTACATTACAGGGTACATTTTAAAAGCAGAAATGTGTGACTGAGGACTGAAAAATCTATATCAAACAAGTATTTCATATTTTTGCTCTCATAGTCCTCGTGTTATACAGTAGCTACGACCAGATTCTTATTGCATCATGTAACTTTTCAGTAGAGGGTCCGTCAAATACTTTTCTCCGTGATTTCTCTGGAATACTTCACAATGTACATTTTACATTGTGAAGGGTACATTTTAAAAGCTTCACAATGTACATTTTACATTACAGGGTACATTTTAAAAGCAGAAATGTGTGACTGAGGACTGAAAAATCTATATCAAACAAGTATTTCATATTTTTGCTCTCATAGTCCTCGTGTTATACAGTAGCTACGACCAGATTCTTATTGCATCATGTAACTTTTCAGTAGAGGGTCCGTCAAATACTTTTCTCCGTGATTTCTCTGGAATACTTCACAATGTACATTTTACATTGTGAAGGGTACATTTTAAAAGCTTCACAATGTACATTTTACATTACAGGGTACATTTTAAAAGCAGAAATGTGTGACTGAGGACTGAAAAATCTATATCAAACATGTATTTCATATTTTTGTTCTCATAGTCCTCATGTTATACAGTAGCTACGACCAGATACTTATTGCATCATGTAACTTTTCGGTAGAGGGGCCGTCAAATACTTTCTCCGTGATTTCTCTGGAATACTTCACAATATGGTATTAAAACCTTCCTATCATCATGGAGACCAAAGCAGACCAAGTTACAGGTCAGATCTGTGGAGAGGCGACCCCTCTCACAGTCAGAATGTCTGTTTTTCTAGGTATTTTTGAGCTATAAAATGACTAATTTAATACATGTAAAGTAGAGCTGTATAATATCATACCGTGGAGCAGCCATAAAAACAAACAGGCGATGAATCCCCAACCAAAAAGTTACATAGTGCACTATTAATGCAACCCACACATCCAATATCCAAAGTACAACTGAGCCTAACCTTTTCCAGAACCTCCTGTGCAGCCTCAGTACCACGGGACTCACCACATTACCCTCTTCAGCTGGATACACACTGTGACATTTACTCTTTCTGCTCCTATGTCGTCTTTACACTTCCTCTTTTGTCTTTTTTGTGTCTTCTCACTAAAGTGTCCCAAACTAGCACCCCTCTCCACACTCCAGCCGCCGTCTATTGATAAGTCCATCCGTTCTGAAGACGTATCGATTCCGGGCCGCTCGGCTCAGAGACATATTCAACCTCTGTTTCCTCTTTAATGGCGCTCCTTCTGGTGACATTTCAGCGCGGCCCGGCAAAATGATGAACGTCGCGCAATATCGAAAACAGATAAATGCGAAAGGAGTGAATGCACTGTAAAAATGGCCCATCCAGGCTTCTAAAGTGCCGGCTATAAAGGAAAACAAGGTGCGTAATGACAAAAGAGAAGCTTATAAAATATATGGCAAGTAAATTCTACAAGTATATGTTTCTTGTAGATGCTGTGAAAGGGAGTGATGAGAGCAGGGGCAGGGTCAGTGCACCAGTTAACGTCGCTGGGGCTGTAATTTAGCGTTTAATATTATGATTCTCTCTGCCGAGGCACTTAATTCCCAGCCAGAGCTCACACAAGCCCCAGAGAAGCAGTGGAACCAATGCTCTTGACTTGGCCCAGACAGTTCGCTGCAAAGCTCCAACGCTGGTTAAGTTAGTACAGAGTGAAAATGAGTCCAGCAGCAGCACATGAAAGTGTAGCATTAGTGGGACTTTGGAAAGTTAAAGGAATCACCATTGTAATGCAACGTTTTTACTGTTTTTTGACAACTGAGATGCACATTTAATTAACTTCTATGTTTCTAGTAGTTGTATTCTGACTTTGACTCTGATAGTCATTGTCTGTTCTATGTTTAAAGCAGTTTAAAGCAGTTTTTAAAGCACTTTATAAATTAAGTTAGTATGTTATTCTATTAGAGGATCCTCCAACTGTCAGTATCCATGGAGATGTGTTTGCTCCGCCTACAATGTTCCACAGTATGGCATTAAACTCACTTATCTATATTAAGACCAGCATTTGATGTCACAATGCCAAGGTACAGTTCAATGTATTTTACAAAAATAAAACTTGGAATAATGCACTATCCAAGATATGTTTAATTCAATAAATCACAGTCAAAGCTATAGACAAGAGGCTGGCAGACACCCCAAAACACATTTTCATATAATATAGGCTTTAGATTATAAATTAGATATTGCAATTAGTGTGTGTGTTCTTAGCAGATACACAGAAACAAGCAAATTAAATTATTATATCATTAATTATGTAGTGGAGACATGAAGAGTTAAAGGTTAAAGGCAACTTCAATAAGGTTAACTTCAATATGGCATCAAACAGTACTGCTCTCCAATGGGAAATCACCAAAGTACTTTTTATGATAACATAAAGAGGTTATGTTGTTGTGGGTGGAGCTGGTAACAGGCAGTAACTCTTGTGGGAGGAAACATATAAAATCAGGGCCCATTTGCATTTTATAGCACATAAAATACAGCCATATACGCAAAGGTTGTATTACATAACTAACATACACGCAATACTGAAATATTCCGCTCTACATCCTCATGCAAGACTAGGCCTGTCACGGTAACAAATTTGGAAGTGTGATATATTGCTGAAGTAAATATCGATGATAAATGATAATACTGAAACTAATTTAACCAGTTAAACCATTAAAAACTATTTTAAATCTA
>JACN01103280.1:0-14244 GCA_000787155.1 Scartelaos histophorus | reverse complement strand
AATGTGTCTAATTATATAGTATATAGTTAATCGCGTTTAAAATCGAAATAGAAAAATCGCCCCAGCTACTTACAATTGTAAATCTGACTCTTGAGGAGTCAGTGCCTCACCAGTCATGAACTTCACCGCACGTCACTGCAGGGTTGGTATGTTAAACATGTGAATGAAACAAAAAACAACTCCAGGTATGATTTTGATGTGGAAACAACATTATAACATCCGAAAATGGCGTAATATGGACACTTTAACCATTGTCGTGTTGTCGTGCAAAGCTTTGAATACTAATGTTGTTGTCCTGGTTCTTAGTTTGACCCTGGTTTTGAGCCCAGTTTAGCCTTGGATTGGTCCTGTTCAGTCCTGGTTTAGTCCCAGTTTAGCCCCATTTTAATCCCAATTTCTGAATATACCACAGCCAATTTCTTTATACTATAGCCTCCGTTTGATTTAACACATCTTACATTGTCATTAACACAAGTGCAATTAGGTTTCCCATGTAAAACACAAGCACGGAGTCAAAACCCCAATACTTCTCATGTCTGCTTACACGACTCTGTCCCTAAAGCTGGATCAGGGCTTGTTCGTGTCAGCAAACATGGCTCTGGAAATAGAGTATATGCAGTGACAGCAGATAGCGGCGTCCTTATAGCCTATGTACATTCTCACTTTAATATGTTTTTACAGCCACTCTGCCAGCGTTGCATATCATGTACCGTGGTGTCGTGTGGGGAAGAAGCAGATAGGCCGGGCTTATTAATAATTTGTGTTATTGCTTCAGTAGAAAGTGCCTCCTTCCTCAGCCTGAGTCACTGCCACCATCTCTGTGCAGTATTAAAGACATAGTTTATACAGTAGCACCCTAAAACATAAGGTACATGCAAAGCTCCCCATACAACAAGTAAAAGTGCAATAAAAGTGTAGTTATTAATGGGGCTGTATTACACAAAATATGCCTGGAGCTTTGCTTCGTTTCATTCTTTCATTTGTTTTGTTCTTCTTTCAAACAGAAAACACTCTGTTCCACCTAGTGATGTCATGTGGTAATACAGGAAGTGCTCTACTCCACACTTCCCTAGAGTCATTTAGATCATTTCAGCCTTAAAATGACCAATCCCTACTGAACTAAAGGTAAAAGGCAACTTGAAATCTACCACTGCACGACATCACAAGGTGGATACATGTGTGAATGAAGCAGAACAAGTAGGAAAATCTGCACAAAAAAGTTACATTTCCTGATAAACTATAACTGGTTACTGGCTACTATAATTGATTACTTTCCACCCCTGCAAATAGGACAAACTCACAGGCTTCTCTCTGGCTCCTTGCCCTCGGAGAACATAAGCAATCTAAAGCTAATTATAATGAACAGCATGTTACAATGGCATTAGAGTGGTGGAGGGCTTTTTCAGTGCGGCTCTATAGTGTCATTAATCCCACGGTAACTGATGTAAAGCCAGTGCGTGGCCAGTGCGCCCCTGCTGACAGTGAAACAGGGAAAACAATCAAAGCGCTAACCCGCTTTTTGCTGAATTACTGGGTCAAATAGATACTTGTTCTCTGGCACGTGAAGAGAAGTAGATTCCTATATTTAATTTGAGATAATAATGTTTATGTAGACGTTCTAATAAAGCTCTTTCTACTTTTCTGACACGACATACATCCTTTGAGAAACCATTTAGCCATAGATTATTATAACAGCCACTCTATCATGCAGTGTTCTGATACCATTCACATTGTTTAAAATAAATATGAGATAAGAAGTCTAATGGAGCCCCCTACCCTCGTTAAGTGGTTAATACAAATAAAAAATAGTTAGCAAAAATTACGTTATATGTCTGAGGTTCTGTTCTCAGCAAAGCAAAAGCTAAAGTTAGTCTTGCAGGTAAATTATATGAAAATGTAATTGTCATTTTTCATCTGACCCACCCAAGATAATGCTTCAAAATTTCAAAATTTGTGTTTTTTATGTTTTGATCATCCAATATCAATACCAGTGAGTTTTGTATTAAAATAAACTCCTTGGCACATAGAGGCTCATTTTCTCCACCTTGGCTTGGACTGGTATAGATATTAAATGGACATATATTAAAATAAATTATGTATTTCAAATATGTCTTAAAATTATATATATATCTTTCATCTTTTAGTATTGGTTTTTGGATTTTTTTGCATAAGAACACCAATGCTTTTCAATATGTCAGTCAATATTGATCGAAATTTGTGATGTGTTTTACATTTTAAGAATTGCCTTTTGTCTTTCATAAACCACCAAAAAAAAAAAAAAATTCACCAAATGAATATGGGATTCAAAAGCAATAAGTGAGGTCTATCGAGGCTTATGTACGGACAGAGGAACAAAACATCTGTGAGTCTGTGAAGCGTGACACTCTTAAAATCCATTTTCCTCCATCTTATTTTTCTTATGGGGCCATCATCTGTGAGTGTCCTCTACCATTCACTTGTGTGGCATAAGAGCTCCATTACTGTGATTTAGACTGTGCACAATTACATCCACACACAAAACACACACCCATACATACACAGACAAAATGCACAACTGCCCAAGGCCCAGGGAGCCGTCCATTACAGTTCAGTCAGTCTCGTCCTCTTTCCCCTCCTTTTTGTTTAGTGCTCTAAACTGACTCACAATGAACTAAGCACTCGGAGCGTCTCAGAACTGGAGCTGAGATTTACATTTCAAAACACAAAAAGGAAAAAAAAAAAAAAGTTTTATCACTGTACAGAGAGTGAATTTTTCATGTCAAGGAGAAGTGGTGACGATTATTCAAGATGGCTGCCTGGATGAGTCTAGTGGAAGTGGAGAAATAATGTGCACTTCTCAAACTCTCAACGCTAACAGACACTTTTATTAGAATAGGAAAATATAAAATAAACAACCTATTAAAATTAAAATTAATCAAAATAAAGACAATGTGTAGTGCATGTGTAGAATACTTAGTTTGTGTATTCATTTAATTTTTTTGTACTTTTTAAACATATTGTCACATTCACTCGCAGTTCTCTGTCCACTGCCTTATCTTTAAATATTTTTGCTATTTTAAGATGATTTGCCATTTGTACTGCGCTTCAAACATTATACATTTCTGTGGTGAGTGTCTTTTTTTACTTCAAACCGCAACCATTTTTAATTGATAAAATAGTGCCACCATCCAGTTTAAACTATTTTGGATATCGTCAACTTCCTAAAATAATCGCCTAAGTCACTTTTTTGCCTAAATTTACTTGGGCAACAAAATGCCATAATTTCAACTTTGGGGGGAGTTTTTTGTGTTTCCTGAAAAACCTGAAAAAGTGACTTATATCGATATAATATTCTGTAAAATAATCTGGAATTTAGACATGTTGTAATTCACTGATTCAAAATGCACCCAAGGATTTGTCCATCAGAAGTGTGACAAAATTGCATGTAAAAATCAGTTTAATCCCTCATTTTCCTCTCATGTTTGGGTCCATAGCAAAAAAAAGTCCAGGATTATCTCCCACTTCAGTAACATCTTGAAATTTCTCTGATGGGCTGAAAGAGTCTGGGTGTTTTTCTCCAGAATCCAGTTTCACACGGGTTTACACAAAAAAACAAGTCTGTGAAGATTTTTATTTCAAGTTTACCCACCAGAAACTTAGAAATCAATCAAAAGTTTCATTGTTTTCCCCCCAAACTTTACAGGTCAATGTACATTTCGGTTCCCACACTTTTATCTGACTGAGTCATACCTGGCTGCTACGGACCGTGAGTGTATTTTGGAGCCTGTTAACAAGCTCGCTCCCTCTTGGCCTGGTTCACAACCTGTAAGTGACTCTATAAAGCTCCCTCAGAGTTCACTGCCAAAGATCCTGTATTGATTTTCCTGCTTATAAAGTTTGTGGCACAGGACCCACAGCTAACACAAATATCAGTGTCTCAGAAGAAGATCTTGGTTTTTGGTCTGTCTAGCTGCACGGTTTCTTCGCTTGATTTTCATTTTAATTCCACCAAACAACACAATCATAATTATAAGGACAGACCATAAGCACATTTCAATTCAATTCAATTCAATGTATTTTTGTATAGCCCAAAATCATAACAACTTCAATGTATTTTTGTATAGCCCAAAATCATAACAACAGTTATCTCGGCGGGCTTCACAAAATTGTAAAATTAGCAAACAAAGATGTCAGAGAATGAGCAGAACAAGAAAAAAAAAATTAAAAATAAATAAATAACAAATAATAATTCGTAATTAATTAATAATGTCCAACAACAGGCAGGCAGATGGATAATTGTCCCAGCATCTCCTGTCCTTAGACCCTCCTTCTTCGGCAAGGAAAAACTCGAAAAATCCCAAGTGGGAAAAAACCGAGAAACCTCGAGGAGAACCACCGTGAAGGAGAGATCCACTCCCATGGACGGACAGGCATAGGCAAGAACATTTGGTTTGTGTGCTGTCAGAAGGTACAATATCAAGGCACCCAAAGGAACCCATTGGTCAAAAGATGGGTCAAATGTCAAATGTCTTATGTCTTTTGGGTCACTGGGTCTACCAATGATGTTTCAATCTTCAGTGGATTAACTGTAAATGTACTGTTAATCCACCCCCAAATACCCCAAAACAAACATATGCTGGGTTAAGACAAAATATATTTATCATATTTTATTGCAAGGACATGATAGCGGATTGAATGTCCAGTGATTTACTTTTAAACACTGATCATTTTCTGGGGTTGTGACAGTTTAGTTTGTATAAATGTATGTCCATTCATAGTTATTCCTCTGGTAATTAGATAAGGCGGGATGCGTGCAGGTCCTATTGAATTTTTACAATGATCTCATTCGCTTTGGCTGAGGGAACACAGAGAAATAAGGTAAGTGCATATACACCCACAAGATGTACTTTATTTAAACATTCAAAAACACTGAAACGCAATCAGTCCACGTTGCCTTTATAATTGATGATTCGAATAAACAAACTCAGAGATAGCAATTGCCATTACCAAGAAGCTTAATGTATAATTAAAATCAATGAGATCTTGTGATAAGAAACGGAGTGAAAAAGAATTAGGATCACAAACAACAAGTCAGCATTCTGTTGGTGAAGACTGGGAATAAACACCTCAGCAGAAAGGACTAGGCTCCTCTCCAGAACACTGGACGATAACCAGAATGGACACTATATCTTTCCTTTGAGTTTCATGAGCCTGACCACCGTATTATGCCACTTGGATTAAATGTGTGTTACAATAATATAGGCTAAAAAGTAATAGTACACACAAAAATAGTACATCTGTAATTAAATGTTGTTCTTGTCATTTATTACTGTTTGTTGTTGGAATTACAAGAATGGATATTTGCTTATTTGATATGCAAGATAAATAACGTTAAAAATCACATTAAAATGGCACTTTTAATCTGAATGTTAAGGATTTTTTGTGTGAAACATGTGTAAATGCAACAAAATACAACTCTAGGTATGTTTTTGATAAAAAAAAACAACATAATGGGACCAATCTTGATTCTAGCTCTAGCTCAAGCATAACGAGGGGGGTGTGTCCAGGTCGGGCTGTACTTCACTGCTGCAGGCTGCAGTGGGACGGTACAACTACATATATGGTGATGACATCTGAACCAATCTGAGAGCGCTGCAGCATTTAAAAGCACTGCCCGTGTGGGTAAAGTCCTCAGTCTTTGCCCCATGTCACAGCGCACACCACTGTAAGTCTGTGCTTTTGTACAAATCAAGACCAAACCAAAGTATAGAGCAGTGCTGAGCCGATACAGGAAGTGGGCAAGGGCCTGTGCTCTGCTGCAGGAGGGTGTCCAGACAGAGCACGGACATGTTATAAATGTTAAGCATTTAGCATTTATCATCCTAATATATTTCCAACTAAAAGAAGCATGTTACATGTTGTTTTTCAGTGAACTAGGTTGTTATTTATTTTTATGATTCTGGTAATTCAGTGAACGTGCCATGCCACGCCCTCAATCTGCTCCACTCCACACAGCACACCTCTAGTTTTAGAGCTCCACGCCCCACACCAGCTCTACAACTAAGATCAGGGGCAAGATGGGGACCTATAACTTAGATAAGAAAATAGCATAATATAGATATAATATAATATATATCAAATAGTTAAGATATCTATAAGGCTACACAGCTATAATAACTAGAAAAATAAGTGTTGACTGTGATTCTGTGCATACATTATATGCACAACAGTAACAGGTACTGGGACTGACTCTCATTAGCAGCTAAAACAATGCAGATACAAACTGTTCTAACAATGCTGTCCTAACATTTTCAGGAATCAAACCAACATTACTGTAAAACAATACAGCAGAATCGGGGAAAAACAGCAGTGGAAGGATACGTGTTTCTGAACCCATGTTTACCAGCCCAAAGTGAAAAGTGGAGCGGTGACCTCCAACCGGCCTTCTGTGAGCGTGCACACGGCTCCCCAATCATCCCAGATAAGGGTCAGTGTGCGTCCTCAGGCTCGGAGAGGGAGATCACTTCCTCTGAGCCTCCTTGGCCCTGATGGGAACGTGTGATTTCATTTGCCCAGATAGGACCGTCCTCTATACCCTTGGTCAGTGCATTGGGGTCATTTCACCCCTTTTGTCCATGGCTGCTCTCCTCTTGTCCCTGTGTGCTGAGTCACCAAGTAAAACGTCCAGTGTGGCTGGAGCTTATGCAATGAAGCAGCGACTCAGAGACTTCTTCATGCTGTGCTTATCAACTTTTTTGAAGAAAGGGGGAGGTCATCTTGACTATCAAAAAATATGCATTATCAAGGCTAGCAAATGGCTGGACTGTTTTTAAGATGCAGTGTGTCAGTGGGGGTTCGACCACCCATTTGTCTCAATGGAGATGATATTTATTTTCAGAATGTTTCACAGTATGGCATTAAACTCATCTATCTTGCATTAAATTCAATTGTATATGTTTTTATTGTAAAATAGCTGATGTAGATTGTGCACTGTCCCTGTCTCATTAAATAAATAAACTCAATTCAATAGATAATAACTAAGTATTCATTTCATGAAGATACAATTTGGTGGGGTGGCAGAATAATAATACGTAATTTTCTTTTACTAATCATGAACCCGATTCATAAAGATTTTCCACAGAGTTTGTACCAATGACTCTGTGTGTAAATGATGTTTGTGGACAGGCTCCGTCTCCCTTCCACTCCTCATGACCCTGTCAGACCTGCTTCATTTATTTCAGCTGCTCAGGTGGAGTAATCAAAACACTATTTCCTCCAAATGCATGTAATTACACAAGAGTGAAAGTGAAATGTATTATCAGGTTTGCACAGCCTGAGCCAAAACACTTTTGAATTTACAGTTGAAGCGTTTATGACACTGCTGTGTTGTTGTTCATTTACTTGTAGTGTTTTCTTTACAGTTTTTTTTCCAATCACTTTGACACTAAAGTCTTAATTTCAGGACTCATTTTCAAAACTTCTGACTGAAGGAGTAAATACTCCTGTCATGTTGGCAACCTTATCTCCATTTTCAGGCATTAACACTTTTTGCAGAAGCTAAAAAAACAAAAAAAAAAACAAAAACTAAACTAAACTCTTTAAACACAGATTGCAATTGTAACACTCTCTCTCCTCCTGCTATAGTCTGTATACTCCACACTCTTACCAGCCCATAGGTCATAGACACAAGGGACAAAACTCAATACAGAGTTACAATATCAAGAGGTTTTATAGACAAAGTTAACAAATTTAAATTTGAATCATCCCACATCTCAGGCTGGATGTTTTCCTTGATGTTCATTAGGAAGTCCAAAATGCCTTTGTCCATGTGCTCCGGTGTTTGGGTGCCACTTATTGCTTCCTCCTTATGTGGCTCATCCCAGATTGGCTCAGGGTGAACACATCTCTGTATCTGTAAAGCACTGGTCAGAATTCTCAAGCTGGATGGTTTCTGCTGGATGGTGTTTGGGCGCCACTTGTTTCACCAGTGTAAAAGGACTCATCCCAAATTTCATCTAGATAACTGAAGTCTGTGTCAACAAGGCTGTGGATAGACTTCTCACACTTATTTAAGTACTTTTGTCCTTTCACTGGGATACTTAGGTTGCTCCCATGCCTTCAACAAAAAGTGGCTCATCAAAAATTGGATGATGATCCATAAATCCCATGTCAGTAATTAATACTGTGAAGGTCCACACCATAGACTGTATATATGAATGGACATAGCTAACGCGTTAGCCGGTGTGTGCCAAATAGGAAGTGCTCCAGGAGGCTCTTCCGGCTCCTTCTGACTCTGGCTCCATTGACTTACATTAGGATCTTGTGGCTCGTCTCTCTGTAACTGCTGCTGTGATCCTCTTCATCTTGGTCTTAAAATGTTCTTATTAACCCGCTCTACATGATCCTGAATTTCTTTTCCGCTATTTTGGTAGTCAAAAAAATCCTATTCATAACATAGAACCTGGCGCCAGATTCGCTCCTGTAACCGTGAAGCATCACAAGCCTCATTTGAGCGGCGCTAAACGCTATGGGTGACGTCACACTCACTTAGTCCACTTTTTTATACAGTCTATGGTCCACACTGAGGGCTCCTGCAGATGGTGGAGTAAACTCTTCTAGCACAGTCTGTGGGACCTGCAGATTGGACTGTTGTGGAGTTCTCAAATCTGAGTGGTGAAGCCTTTAAGAGCTAAGGCCATGGGCCCACGTACCTTCTCATTGGGAGTGATCCAGGTCCAGGTCCAGAAGTCTCTTTACGAAATCTGTGAAAGGCATTCTGGCTCTGGGTCTCCCTTTCTTATAGAAAACCCCTGAAAAACACTCTCTAAACTGCTACACTTCCAGGTGGATCATATGAGACCTTGAACATGTCTTCTTACTGTGCATTGTTATATTCGTCTGAGGTTTTCAGCCTCCACTGGTTGAAACTGTCCATCTTGGTAAAGTTTACTCAGACAGCAAACCTTTTTGGAGCTCCTTTCTGCATGGAAGTCCTAGCAGATTGACAATGGAGCTCAGATTGTAGTAGGGTGAGTCACTACTGAAAAGCCAAAGACCAGTGAAACACACTGCCAGAGTGCAGCCCCGACACCACATGTCCACAGCCTCACTGACCTTGTAGCCCAGTGTGGCCTCTGGAGCTCGGTACACTAAAGGTTGAATCATGCTGTGGTACATGGTCCATCATGTCCATCAAGTCTATGAGTCTCTCTTTAAAAAGCTATTCACTGTTGTTCACGTGCATGATGTTGTCCAGCTTCAGGTCTGCGTGAATGATCCCAGCCTGACAAAGTCCAGCAGGAGCTACTGTGCCACTGGACACAGCTCACTCAAAGAGAGAAACTTCTCTCTCTGCTTTATGAAGTGATACAGGCTCCTGTCTAATGTTTCAAATGCCATGCATCTGGAGTCCTGTTCTGTAAATATTCAATGAACCTGACAATATTATACAATATTATACTTGCCAAGATTTCAACTTCATTTTCTACACTGCTTCTGTTGTGCTTCAGGGCTTTAACTGCCACAGCCTCCATCATCTGGGGGTGAAAGCATCGAGTGACTGAACCGAAAAAGCCCAAGAACATCCAGGACAATGTACTTCCACATCTTAAAGGGGGTTCCTGAGCTGGTTTTGAGGAATGTGCTGAAGCCATTTCACTTCTTGGGTGTATTGTGTAGAAATGTAAGCTATAGATGAGCAATGCAAGAGTAAAAGAAGACTTTAATTTGAGTCTTCCACCGTCGTCTTTGAGTTTGAAAGGACAAATACAGCCTATTGTCCACAGGTATCGTCTGTGCTGCCCCGTCACACCGTGCTGAATTTCTTTGCCCGTGAATATGTCACATCACTTTACCACAGAATTCCTGATTTAAATTTGACCTGGAGAATTTTCTATTTAAAGTGGCCAAAACATATCCAAAGACTGTGCAGTATTTTAGCACACACACTAGGTGTGGTGCAGGTGCAGAGCTGTAGTCTGTATTTAAAAAGTTTACCATTGTTTTTTTAGTTTCTACAAAAAGTATTTTGGAGTTTTCATGATGATGATGCTGAGAGTTAATGCTTGAAAATGGAAAGAGGGTCATGCCAACATGACAGGAGTATTTGCTCCTTCAGTGACAAATTTGGAAAATTTGTGCCGAAATTTACACTGAAGTGTCAAAGCGAAAAAAACAAAATCTGTAAAGTAGGAACAGTATCAATAACCACACAGAAATATATTTGCCAGGTTAACACCGAGAGCCAAAGATAATAAGACATATCAAACTTGGTCTCTAAAAGGCTTTCTGCAAGATTGTGGTCGGTTTGAGAGAATTTGGATGGCAACACATTTAGAAAATGAGGTTGAATCATCAAAGGGAAAACTAACTTTACATTTTGAGTAAATGTGAGGTGGCTATTGTTGTTTCTCTGTTGTGGTGCCGAATTTATCTGCAGAGTGTCACAGTATAAAGCAATCATACACTGCACTGGAGAAAGAAAACTTTGGGCCTTAAACTTTTGTTGGTAAAAACACAAAGCAAAACAAAACAAAAAAAAAAAGAACTACTTTTGGCCATATTGTGCTTTTCTTTTGATACTGAATAGGTTTGTCAATTGAAAAGCCAATAGAGATGAATCCATCTGCTCTAACAACTGCAATTACTGTCAGCTTGAAATCTTCTAGTGCCTTTGTATATTCCCCTGCTTTCAAAATGTGCTAATTTGTGTTTTACTATGATTAGAGGTGCCTCATTTGAGGGCACATTGCTTTAGCACAGAAGATTGCAGAGATGAGAAGCTTAAAGTTGTTGACAATCTACTTGTGCATTATGGAGTAGTTTAGCGTGCAGACTATTATGGTAAGTGTTTCATGAATAACATTTCTGATGTTATTAACTTTAGTTTTTTATGCTTATTGCATCAGGCTGAATATTACGATTTAAAGGGACAATGTACAACATACTGTATTAAGGTTAGAGTTAGTAGTCCTGGCCAAGTGATCTCAACATCTGAACATGGGTCCCTGACACTGGAGCACCCACTTCTACTGACAGGCATTGCGGGATGGGGCAAATGCAGTCAGTGATGTCCATGAGCTGCAAAGCCACACCTGAATCTTAATAAGTGGACTTTTAAAGCTTTCTGGAAGGATTTCTGCTCTTTGCGTTAAGGAGTAATATCCAAAATGCCTCAGACCTTGACAAAAAATGTCAAAATGGATTTGCTTGTGAAGTTGCAAATAATGGCCATAATTAGCTTATATTTTAATAAAACGTGTTGCAATTAAGGCTTGTGTCTAAGAAAACCTGCAGAGGAACCATGGGGTGATTGTCTGTTTGATGATTTCGCTCAAACAGCTCAGTGCCCTTCAAAGAAACTTTCCATACAAAAGCTTTGCTCTTGATAAAACCACTCAGCGGGAGGAAATGTACCCTGCAGCCCTCCAATCTCACCTCCGCCTTCATCTGAAGCCACAAGCACCTCTTTGATATTCTGCGCCTCAAATCGAATGTATTGGTGTTTTCTGGACCAGCTTCTCTGCCCTAAGTGCCGTCTTCATGCACAGCTCAAAGATGCAGCAGACACTTGAAGACATAAGCATCGATATTATTATGCATCTGAGTTTTTACTATTGGGCTGCAACTATTATAATAAAAGTGAGAAGCCAACATTTAAACTAATCAGATTTTAATAACTGCAATTGTTAAATGATGATTAAATTATAATAGTTGTAATGAGTTTCTACTTCTCATGTTAATAGCATAATAATTCATCAAACCGCCAAACTTTAACCTGCAATAACTACAGCTAAAATTCTTATCTTGAACACTGTATTTAGTTAATTAAAGATCCTATTACGCAAACATGACTTTTCATAGAATTGAAAGTCATAGAATTGTTACCTCATCAAAAATATAGCTGGAGTTGTGTTTTGTTTCGTTCATATGTTTGAGTAACACTTAATTGCGACTCTCTCTATATCTATAAAGCTCAAAATGTTTCACCTTGATGTCATGTAGTTTTCAAGTTAACAGCTCCTTTTATATTTTCACTTTAGGAGAGACAGACAATTCCAAGCCTGAAATCATTCAAATGATTCGAGTGAAGCGCGAGGTGAAACAGAGTTCAGTCTGAGAGAGGAACTCAGCCTAAATATGCAGCGTTTGTGTGTTAAACATGTGAGAATGAAACAAAACGCTTTATAACATAGATCAGAAAATGGCATAATATGGGCTCTTTAAGATCCACTTAGCTCCTGATGTTTTAAGCTGTTCTTCCTGGGGACTAACGAGGCATTAGCTGGTACATTTCTAGCGCGCTGTAACATAACCCATATGCAATGCAATTCATCATGTCATAAAATATAATAAAAACACAGTTAAATGTTATTATTTGGAGCAGATCAGTCCACAGTGGGTAGTGTGTCCTTGTGTCCTGTTGGCTCACACCGGTGATACCTCCAAAGCATTAAAGTCTAGGACACAGGCTCAGCACAAGCAGCATTAGAGACAGTAGAAGAAGAAATTGAGGGAGAGACAAAGAGACAGAGACAGGGAGAAGAAAGTGGGAGAGAGAGAAAGAGAAGGAATTAGATAATGATGGGGGGAGAGTGGAGAAAAAGAGAGAAAGAGAAAAAAGATAGAGAAAATGAGAGTGGAAAGTAGAGAGAAAGACAGAGAGAGAGAGAAAAAGAAAGACAGAGAGGAAGGAGGGGGTAAGTTCCAGCCTGGAGGAAGCCTGTGTCGCCCACATACTCTGGCTGCTGCTCAGCGTTGGTGCTTTTGTTGTGCTGATGTGCCCAGTCTTTTGTCTGAGAGGCTCAAACTGGAGCGGAGTGTGTGAGAAACAAACTAAGGAGGCGTTAGTGAATCAAGAAACAACTTCCCTAACCTTATAAAAACAACATACAGACGTGTTGTTTTCAGGTTAATAAAGCGCAAGTCTTAATAGATCTGTTTAGATGGGATCTGAACTCTACAAAAGTATTTAAACATAACAAGAGTGGTGGAATATAAATAAGTAAAAGTAGTAAAGTACTGTGCTTGAGTAAAAACAAAGTATCTGTACTTTACTTAAGTTACTAAAAGTGGATACTTTTACTTTAACTTCACTACATTTAAGACCAGGTATCTGTACTGTCTACACTACATGTTTTAACTGGATTGTAAAGTTTTTATTTTATTATTATTCTTTTCTGAGGAATGCTGAAAAAGTTCATAGTTTGAGCAAATTAAAACATACAAATAAAAGAGGAAAATGATTCGATTGTTTCTATTGAACAAACTTCATCATCATCATTTTAAACTTTAACACTTTTACTTAATTTGATTTCTTTCATGTGATACTTTTAATGATTACTTATCTGTACTTTTACTGAAGTATTAAAATGAAGTGCTTGTTTCACCACTGCACAACATACGCACATGCAGTGTTTTATTCCATGTTCTGCACCACTCTAATAAGCAGCTATGACTTGAGAATATTTGTACACACAAAATGAAAATGTGGAATCAGTAGGCAATAGAAATGTGCCTGTTTTTGGCCAAAGCCTCTGAACATCCACCAAAATACAACATCCACTATAGGACTTTTCTTTCTGTTCTTTTCTTTTAGTTTCTGACACCTCAATGGGGCAATTCCACTTTATATATTTTTATAAACCAATCATTTTTGCTATGATCCAATTCAGTTCATTTTTGTAGAGCCCAACGTTACACCTGTTGTCACCTGCACGGCTTTCTGTTGGTTAACTTGTTCATTTAACCCACAAGAAGTGAGAAAACTAAACATTTACATTATAATTGGTCAATAAAAACAGAGTTACATTCATAGAGAGAATGTACAAACCAAATGAGTGTGCTTGTTTCTTTCTTTTTTAACGCAGTATTTAGTAATGCTTTATTTAGCCTACAGCATTTACTCTCTTTATAAAGCATTTTGTTTCATTCAAGTTTCTTTTTTTTGGGGTTGTAACAATGCATATTTAGTCATGAGGCAATAGCGGAAATGCTCCACTGTATTTTCAAACCCCATAGACCTTCCCTAGAATCATTTGGATAAGTTCAGCCCTGAAATTCCCTGTCTCCAACTAAAGTAAAGGTAAAAATCAGCAGCTAACTTTGATTCCTCAAACATGTCCAAATAAAATCACAACTTCAGGTATATTTTTGATGAGGTAGCGACATTCCAAAATGGCTTAATGCTCACAAGAGTCAATTTTGCATTATATAGGACCTTTAAGTTTTAACCCAAAATCTTTTTAATTTAATTTAATTTAATTT
>KN499705.1:564-13133 GCA_000787155.1 Scartelaos histophorus | reverse complement strand
AAACACGCGTGAAAGAAACAAAACACAACTCCGAGTATGGTTTTGATAAGATAACAACATTCTTAAAGCGTGAAGCTCACAGGAGTCAATTTCACATAATATAGGGCTTTAATAATTCGACGCAGAAAGTACGCGACAAATATATTTCGACCTCAGAGCCGCTTATAGAACATATCCGTACTGAGGCGAGACGCGTTTTGCTGAAATAAATGAGGGGAAAAAGCAGGTATCGGCGATTTAAGATGGAGACTACAGATGGGAGGGCCCTAGGGAGACCACGCGGGGTGACAACGCGAACGCCCAAACATGTGGAGGGAGATATTGGGCGTAATGGAGGCAGATGGATGGAGGAAGGGGGTTACAAAAGGAGGACGGGCTGACATTTACCTGGGGGAGGACATTCATATTAGAGGCTGCAGCAGAAGCCCCCCGAGGGAGACCGAGGCAAACAGCTCTGTCATTTACTCAGCGAGACGCACGGATTACGAGACCCCAAACACAGACATATGCACACAAAGCAAATGAAATACAAGCCGGGGTTCAAAGACGACATTCTCCACATCTGGAAACGCCACCGAGCTGAGATGAAAAGACAGTGAAATGTAAAAAAAAAAAAAAAAAAGTAGCGCTAACTGTCTGGAGGGATATTTGAAGATAACAGATGAACGAAACCAGCTGTAAAAACAAAGCAAAGAATTTTCATATTCTGTATTTAAACTGTTTGACTAATTAACAAAGTCATATTTTTCTTTTTCCCCCTAAGATTTTGTATAATTAAACCCAAATAATACACCTTATTTTATATTTTGTTCATTGTAAATCGCAATATTCATTTTTTTTTTCATGTTTTTGAGCGAAATTTGTGTTACAGATACACGTAATCATCTTTTGTATCGTATTGTCCAGTGATCAGGAAGTGCACTGTTAGCATGCAAGTTGTTCTAGGCTCTGAAACTTGTTAAAAGGCCTCATTAACTCATTGTGGTGAATAATTAGTCTCATTATTCAGCGTGAATAATTATGCTAATTATAATTAGCGACGCGTTTCGCTGTAACAAACGGCGGGTTTAATTCACTTTTATTGGAATTTTATTGGATTTTTTTATTGGATTTGTTGGGGAAAAAAGTGGCGTGACATTTTTTAACCCAACAGTGAGTATTGGATTTTTTTATTGGATTTGTTGGGGAAAAAAGTGGCGTGACATTTTTTAAAACAACAGTGAGTTTTTTTTTTTGTTTTTTTTTACAGAGAAGTGGGCGGAGACAGGGGATAGGTGAAAGCAGAAATTTCGAGAAAAGTTTTTAATATAGAATTTCAATGGCAGTTCATCCCCGCTTATTACGAGCAGAACGAATCGAACCCAAACCTGAATAAAATTAAAATAAAAGTCAGAATCGTCCAATAACTCCGGGTTATTGAGCTGGAGGCGCCGCTGGGGAGCTCTGGGCAAACAGCAGTGCCATTTACCCATTCAGAAGCGTGGATTAGCAGACTCCCAACGCGCACACACTGAAATCCACTCATCTATTATTCAGGCTGTTTGCTATTGTGGCCCTGCAGCCTTCTCCCCGCTCAAACAACAGGTGTTAGTATTCATAATGATATATATGTTTGCAAATAAGCGGATGCCACAGTCACGGTGCTGCTGCTGCTGCTGCTGCTGCTAAATTTATGGAAATGTGCTACAGGGATATAGTGAAAGGTCATGGTATTTCAATGCGAGCTACATTATGAGGGATTATCATATTTTTTTCTTGGGTTTTCAATGATTAATTTTTTGTGGATATTTACTATTGAGTCTATTTAAGGTTATGTGTTGTGACTATTTTTAGATCATATCAGGAAATGTAATGTAAATGTAAAGTTTTGTATTCAAGACAGATGGGAATTTAAAACCAAACGCACTATTCAAGGTTAAGTTTGGCAGACTTTAATTTATTTATTGATAAAAAGGTTGTGTCTTTATTGTTTTTACTATATTTTGATTTGAAATGGTAAGTAACATATGATCTGCAAATCCTACACAATTTCAGTCTAGAATTACACAATTTTGCATCGCGCTTATCCACCTTTTAAGGCACTCAAACTTTACATAAACTAGTCTTGCACAATGACACAACGACAGCATTCGTATGTGGATCTGACCGCTCAGCTTATGAGAGCAGGATTCGAACCGCCAACCTTCAGATCAGGGATAAGCCAAGATCCAATTTCACCGCGAGACTGGGTCCACGAGAACGAGAATAGACGACATTTTAAAATATAATTACGTAGTGTGGTCCATTTCACAATTTTGGCTTCACTGTTTTCTGTGTATTTTATGTAATACTTTAGTGGTCATTGTATATATTTTTATGCCCAAGCTAAAGGTAATTTCAGGGTTAAAAAAATCTCTCAAGATAATTTTTGTCGTGGATGTGTGTACCATTTTGTGGAAATTTTATCTTGCGGCACTAGATCTCGTACCATCCCTAGTTACGAACGAAATCCTTATTATATTATATGTCATTATACAAAAAGTCCTTCATTCTATGCTGCTTTTTTTTTTTTTTTACTGTGATGCGTTTTTAATGTGTCTTTAAATGCTTCTTATGATTTCTGCCTCATCAAAGAAGCTCAATGAATCAATCTTGCAAAGTGAATAAAAGTACTACAACTTGGTAAATGTAGGTCACAATACTACTACATTGTACTTATTTATATCATGGTTTTGGTTAAAGTTACGGTTGCACTGTAAACAGATTTACAACCTTATTGGCAGTGGATTCGTCCTGGCCATCTATGCCTGTCCGTCCATGGGAGTGGATCTCTCCTTCACTGTGGTTCTCCTCGAGGTTTCTCGTTTTTTCCCACTGGGTTTTTTTCGAGTTTTTCCTTGCCGAAACAGGAGGGTCTAAGAACAGAAGATGCTGGGACAATTATCCATCTGCTTGCTTGTTGTTGGACATTCTGTATTTTTGAATTATTAATTAATTACTAATTTTTTTATTTATTTTTTTTTTCTTATTCTGCTTCATTCTTTGACATTTTTGTTTGCTAATTTAAAAATTTTGTGAAACCCGCCGAGATAACTGTTGTTATGATTTTGGGCTATACAAAAATAAATTGAATTGAATTGAATTAATATACCTCAATCAAAAATTGAAATCACAATTAATGCTAGCAAAATTATCGAATCGTAAAGAAGTAAATCTCTTGTCTCTGCGTAGATTGTTGTGTATTATACGTCTAAAGCGTTTCTTGGATTCATTTCACAGCTCATATTTTGGTCTGGTCTCTCAAATTTTAATGCTCCTGGAGATGTTTACAATGTGCAATGCAGTTTTTTATTCATTTCGTTTTTTTCTCTTCTTCTCGAGACACTTTAGAAAACGAAAACCACGTCCAGAAACAGAAGACATCTCACGGAGAGGTCCACCTAACCGATTCTGTGTGATCCCCGCATCTGAGCTCCATCTGGCCGCCTGGACCTTCTCGCTGGAGCCCTGCCCACTGTATCAACCCGGTCCAAGCGCTTAATGGTCGACGGGTCATCTGCGGAGAGCCAGGAGACCAGCCCCGACCGGCCACCTGCTCCTGCTCTGATGGACCGTGCTCTCTCGTCTGAAACACTCGACAGGTTCAGGGTCGGTGGGCTGGATGTAATGTTTTTAATGGGTGGAACTGGTGCAGAGTGGCGAAGATAGATCGATAAAGATGTTTCCAAGATGTCGGAGATGTTACGACGGAGGAGCCAAAGGAGGTGTAATGACGTTTTGGACAGTTAAGTTGGGTTTCACCGTCCGCTACAATATTTACGAATATATGAAGTACTCCTTAGCAGTTTATAGGTATGGCTTTGGATGGCAGATGTACTTATATTGACAAAAGTTTGAAAATGTGTTCTTAATTTCACAAATATGATGAAGAAATATATTCAATCTGTTATCATTTATGCAAAACTTTATTCAGATCGGCCTGACTTTGAAAGCTTCATAGATCATAGATGGAATTTTGAAGCTAACTGTTTGCCAATTGCTAAGCTAATTGATTATTTTTTTTGTGCTTTTCTTCATGGAGATGTTATTGCTTTGCTTGGAATGGTAATAAACCTTTTTATATTCATGACCAAACCAAACCAAGTTGCAGTTCAGAATCGCTGTTTTATTTTTTATTTTTTTAGGTATTTTTGAGCTATAAAACCATCCGTAATTCCATATATGTACAGGAAAGTCGTTTAAAGACATACTGTGGAATATTCCAGGCAGAGCAGTGACATATTCATAGAAACAACTCAACCAAAAAAGTACATTTGCAGCTTTACCTTAAAATCCTTTAATTTAATAATTTTTAAGTTTTTTCCCAATGGTCATATACTAGTAGTTCTGATCAATACCATTCTAAAATTATGCAAGACATGTCAAATTTTTCTTTCCCAGTATTTGTTCAAATAAAAATCTTTTTGAATATTTTTTTCTTATTTTTCTAACTTGGGATTTTTCATTTATATATACAAAAAAGTTAAGGTTAAAGGTGCATTGTGAAACTTTCCAGGTGATGTTATTGCTTTGTCTGGATTGTTTCACAGTAGGTGTTAAACCTTTCTATCACCATGGAGACCAAACCAGAGCAAGTTACAGGTCAGATCTGTGGAGAGGTGACCCCGCTCATAGTCAGAATCCCTGTTTTATGAGGTATTTTTGAGCTATAAAACCACCTGTAATTGAATAAATGTAAAGTAGAGCTGTTTAAAGCCATACTATGGAATATTCCAGGCAGAGCAATGACATCTCCATAGAAACAAGGTCATGGAGCCCAACTAATGTTACATAGCGCACACGCATACATAAAAAAAAAAGTATTATATTACTAGTTCTGATCAAAACTATAGGAAATGTCAAATTTTGTCCTAGTTATATATATTTTTTACATTTGTTTAAATTAGCATCTATGTTTTAAATTGGTATTTTTCATTTACATATTCATAAAAACAACTCAACCAAAAAAGTACATTTGCAGCTTTACCTTAAAATCATTTCATTTAATACTTTTTAAGTTTTTTCCCAGTGGTCATATACTAGTAGTTCTGAAAAAGTTAAGGTTAAAGGTGCATTGTGAAACTTTCCAGGTGATGTTATTGCTTTGTCTGGATTGTTTCACAGTAGGTGTTAAACCTTTCTATCACCATGGAGACCAAACCAGAGCAAGTTACAGGTCAGATCTGTGG
This sequence comes from Scartelaos histophorus, assembly GCA_000787155.1. Taxonomy (NCBI): domain Eukaryota; kingdom Metazoa; phylum Chordata; class Actinopteri; order Gobiiformes; family Gobiidae; genus Scartelaos; species Scartelaos histophorus. The sequence continues at coordinate 7,926 of KN499705.1, read as the reverse complement.
AGAGGTGACCCCGCTCATAGTCAGAATCCCTGTTTTATGAGGTATTTTTGAGCTATAAAACCACCTGTAATTGAATAAATGTAAAGTAGAGCTGTTTAAAGCCATACTATGGAATATTCCAGGCAGAGCAATGACATCTCCATAGAAACAAGGTCATGGAGCCCAACTAATGTTACATAGCGCACACGCATACATAAAAAAAAAAGTATTATATTACTAGTTCTGATCAAAACTATAGGAAATGTCAAATTTTGTCCTAGTTATATATATTTTTTACATTTGTTTAAATTAGCATCTATGTTTTAAATTGGTATTTTTCATTTACATATTCATAAAAACAACTCAACCAAAAAAGTACATTTGCAGCTTTACCTTAAAATCATTTCATTTAATACTTTTTAAGTTTTTTCCCAGTGGTCATATACTAGTAGTTCTGATCAATACCATTCTAAAATTATGCAAGAAATGTCAAATTTCTTTCCTAATATTTGCTCAAATAAAAATCTTCTAACTACTCCTTTTTGAATAGGAGTAGTTAGAAGATTTGAACTACTATAGGAAATGTCAAATTTTGTCCTAGTTATATATATTTTTTACATTTGTTTAAATTAGCATCTATGTTTTATATTGGTATTTTTCTTTTAGATATGCAAAAAAAGTCATTTTAAAATTGTGAATTGTGTAACTTTTCCCAGTAGAGATGCTATTGCTTTGTCTGGAATATTTCACTGTACGGCATCTTCATGGAGATCAAACCAGACCAAGTTACAGGTCAGATCTATGGAGGGGCCGCCCAGCTTACAGTGAAAGCTAAATGTAAGGTAGAGCGGTTTGATGTCATACCGTGTAACATTCTGGACACAGCAATGACAAACACATAGAAACAAGCAGATTGATGTATCCCAAAAAGTTCCATCGTCCACATTTTCTGGTCTTCTCAGATCTAAAATCAAACCGTTTCCGTATATTTGAACTTTGCTCCGCTGTGAGTTCTACTTGATTATTCTTACCTTGGTCGGTGGGGATGAGGGGCACGTCCTTGGCGGCGGGGGACACGCACAGGATCTGATTGGCATTGACCTGGCCCTCCACCTCGGTCAGGTTACCAAAGGAACAGGTGATGCCCGCCGAGAGGTCTGGAACATCGCTCACCTTCACCAACAGCTGTAAACAAGCCAAGGGAGGACAATATGAGTTTTATTATGTGCTTCCTTTATTTATGGATAGATTTATAGATGGACATAAACTAAAGTATAAAGCTGACAAGGTCTTATTGAAGAGAGCAAATCATTCAGTTATCTCCGAAATCTATTGTCCTAGTCAGACGAGGTGACGCCGTTTGGTTATTGTTACACGTCCTGACAACTTTTCAGAATAATTAAAGTTATTATAAGCTTATTGTAGCGCTAATAACGTGTATTTCAGAATCTAGAATTTTCCCAACGCATTTAAAAGGTGAATTTTGTAACTTTTTGGTCCTTGCATTGCCTGGAATGTTCCACCGTGTGACATTAAACAGCTCTACTTTACATTTATTCAGTTACAGGTGGGTTTATAGCTTGAAAATGGCTAAAAAAACAGGCATTTTGGTCGCCTCTCCGCAGATCTGACTCTAACTTGGTCTGGTTTGGTATGCAAGGACATAGAAAGGTTTAATGCCATACTTTGGAACTTTTCCCTCCAACAGAAAAGTTAAACCACGCAACTTTACTTTAAATAACGTCCTTTTTCTCCATTTCTAACCGTGATTTTAAAAATGTAGGATGTAATTTTTCAAGTGGAGGTTCTGGCATCTGCTTGTCTCCATGACGATACCACTGTTTTGCTTGGAATGTACCACAGTCTGGCATTTTCCTTGTCTATTTCATGACGATCACCCTAACCCTAAGGAAGAACGTTATTTAAAGTATGATTTTTAGCAATAAAACATCTGTTATCAAATAAATGCAAAATACACTGCGAATTTCTCTGATCTGGTCAAAATTGTATTCATTTTTTTGGATTTATTATCTACTTACAAGTTCTGAGACTGATTAATTCTAGTGTAGAGGTAGTTTATTTTAAGATAACTTGTCAAGAAAAATGATCTTGCGGCATGGACAGATAATTTCACTACTTTTAAGTCTTTTTCGGATTGATTTAAATGTTTATAGCTTCTATTTTGGCCAAGCTTTTTTGTTTTTTTAATGCCATACTGCGGAACACTCCAGGCACTGCAATAATATCTCCACGGAAAGAACAAAATGGAAGATCTAACGCCAGAAAAGTTGCATCGTGGACCTTCAAAATGAGCTCCTCTACAAGCAATTACGAAACCATTATATTATTTCTGGGTATAGTTCAAATTTTGCACATTTTTTTCTTCCTTTATCTTATATATTAAGTATGACACAGAATCCAACTATACATCGCGACGTTTGATACCGCACGGATGACATGACATTTTCAATCGTCATTCAAAAGTTCACGCTACTATTGCTTTCTTAGCTCCGTTTCATTACATAAATCGCAGTACTTCAAAGTAAAACTGCTATTCTATACAGGACGCCCCTACACGCGTCAGCTTCTCGGGTCTAAATTAGCTTTAGAGTGTGTACAGCTAACGCAAACACAGCGCGGTAAGTGTTTGAAGCCGTCCTCCAGAGAACAGTGACACTAAACGCTGGAGCCTTCAGCTGCTCTGCCTATAAATACATGCATTCTGCGTTATCCGGCTCGTCGCTCTCACTCGCCCGGGTAATTATCACTGTGCATTTCTCAGCCTTCCACTATTAGCCGTTATTTTTGGGGGCCGTAGCCAATTGAAGACTCGTTCTTTGTTTTATCCGCCTTTCCCAACGCACCGCGGGGAAGCTGGGACATCGAAACGCCTGACGGTAGCTTTCCTGCTCGTTACCGTGTACTCATTGGGATCGCGGATGAAAACGAAATGCAAATGAGATGTTAGGTTAGTTAAAGGTGGCGGAAGGTCCGTCAAAACGCTTTTCTCCGTGGAGATGTTGTTGCTCTGTCAGGAACGTTTCATAATATGTTTCTAAACCTATCTTCATGGAGTCCAGGCTAAGTTACGGGTCATATCTGTGAAGTGGCGACCCCGCTGACAGTCAGAATGTGTTTTTGTAGGTATTTTAAGCTGCCTGTAATTGAATGAATATAAGGCAGAGCTGTTTAATGTCAGACTGGGAAATGTTACAGGAAGAGCAATGACGTATCCACACTGCAAACACGAACAATTAAGCAGTAATTGAAAAATTTGAGTTAAATGGTTAAATGGGCCTCATTTTTTCTAAGTTTATAGTCTTAAATTTCTGTAAATTTAAAAGTAAGTGTCACACAAATGTTTTAGTCACATTTTGTAGTTAATTAAAAATAATAATTTCACATTGCTTAAAAAAATTATATGCTACTAATTTCAAGAAGTAATTAGTAAAGAAAAAAATAGTAACACTTAACAAATAACAAGTAACAAGTATAACAAGTAACAAATAATTAAAATAATTAATTTAATGCCAGAAAATCTGATAGATGCATGTAAAGATTTAAAATTATAATTAAGCAGAGCACCTAACATTTTTTTAATTAAATGGAAATCATTATTTTTGATTAATTTGAGCGTTCGGGTTTACAGTGTGTGGAAACAAGCAGGTGATGGACCCCACCAAAAAGTTACACAGTTCTTTTAAAATAAATAAAAAAATAAAAAATTTTAGCTTATTTGAAACTGAAGTCGCTGTCCACCACTAAAATAATACCAAAGAATTCAATTTATGAAATGAAAACACAACCCAGTTTTAATAAAATCCTGAGTAAAGGTTTGAAAAGTTAGACAAAACACGTAATATTTGCTCTCAATGTCTTTGTAGTGAAAATTATATTCAATGCATTTTAATAGCAAACAAATGGAAATTTCAGCCTAAAAATAGCTACTTTACAATTATTTAAAAGCCTGCATTACACAGAATTGACTCTTGCTAGCTTTAAGCCATATTATAATGTTACTGGGGTGTAAGAAAAAATCGATTCAGTGATATATCATGATACTGATTCAAAAGGATTCAGTGATATATCATGATACTTTGATTCAAAAGGCATCCAAATAGCTTTTTTAAAGTCATGTTCTTTAGGAAAAAAAATGATCTGATGACTTAAAAATTAAACAAAATGTATTTCATCTGATTTTGGTCTCATGAAGGTGCATTCGACCATAATATTATACGTAATTATTGATAAATCTTCGTCCTGTGTTTTAGTATCGGGATATATCGTGATATACTGAATCGTAACAGGGATATCGTCATAAGTATCGTATCGCCGGGTTAATGGGCAATGCACACCTCTAGTTGTTTCTGCCTAAAAACGTATCTAGAGTTGCGTTTTGTTTGTTCGCGCGTTTGAGTAATCCTTTATTATTAGTTTGTGTGAATGAAACAAAACACAACTTCACTATAAATACATGAATAATTATCACTATGCATTTCTCAGCTTTTCGTTATCGTTATTGTAGCAAGTTGAATTCTCGTTTTTTTGTTTTATCTGCCCGTCTGAGCACCGAGGGGCTACAGGGACAGTGAAATCCTCAACGGTAGCTTCCTTGCTTGTTAGCCTGCGCTCATTCAAACCCTAATCCCTTTTTCTTGTCTGCGGTTTTGGGTTGTTTGTGTTGCTCAGTGTTGAGGTGTGCAGGAGAGGAGGCTTGATTACAGCAATCACAGCAATCATTGTCCTTTGTTCAAGTCACGTTTCTCTGAGTAACCTCTCACATGAATTAGCTCTTTCGAATCTGTCGCAAACGCACAAAACACTCACGAAATACACACAGAAACACAATTTTGTCTCTAGCGCTCGGTGCTGCGCTCTCATAACCACCGAATGGCGTTGTCGGCGGGTTTTGGGGACTAATTAGGGGTTTTCGTTTTAGAATAAAGGTGAGCCGGTTGTTCCGATCTCTTCCAGGTTGTCATGGAGATCGCAATTAGTAAAAGGGTGAATGTGTGTTAAAATTAGGAGGTGGAATGACCCGGCGAAAGATCACGCTGGCATGGAAACGTTACATTTAACCCGGAGATTGGAGATGATGTTGGATTTTTGTTTTCAACTTGCAACAGGGCACTTTTTACTTTCTATTCTTGGGAGTGTTAGATCCAATCCACTTTATTTTTATCGCGCATTTCATAAAGTTTCCAAAGCGCTACACAAATAAATTGTAATAGCAACAATAATAATATAATGATGAAATAAACACTCAGATTTAATCATACTAGTCTTAAAAAACTGCCAAAATAAAATAAGCGCAAAACCATAGCAATAAATAAAAACAATAAAATAAACTAAAAATAAATAAAAGACACAAAGGACCACACAACTCAAGCGGTGTTAAAAGGCAGAGAATAAAAGTGGGTGTTAAAACGAGATTTAAAACACTCCGTTGTGGGTTCTGTTCGGACGTGAGGCGGCAGAACGTTGCAGAGTTTGGTCCGGTTACAGAAAAGGTCTGGTCCAAGGTCTGGTTTTAAGGTTGGACCTGGTTTTAAGGTTGGACCTGGTTTTAAGGTTGGACCTGGTTTTAAGGTTGGACCTGGTTTTAAGGTTGGACCTGGTTTTAAGGTTGCCAGCGTCTTAGGCACCATAAGATGGAGCTGGACCTCGAACCTCAAGAAGAATTTGGAGGAGGTCTGAGACGTATTGTGGTTCCGGTCCATTCAAAGCTTTCGAAACAAACGATAAAACCTTAAAATCTATTCTAAAATTTACAGGAAACCAACGCAAAGACGCGAAGAATTGAGTTAAAATGAAAACGCCCATATTTCGCCACGTTCTAATGTACGTTATAAACTTGTTTCCTCATCACAAACAGACCTGGAGTTGTATTTTGTCCTTCTATCAAACAGAAAACACTGCGTTCCACCTTGTGATGTGACGCGCTAATACAGGAAGTGCCCCAAAGTCCACGCACCTTCACTAGAATCGCCGATTTCTGCTAAAAAAAAAGGTAAAACTTAACTTGAAAACTGCTGCCTGATGAGGATGAGGATTTTGAGCTTTGGGGATGAAGAGAATCGCTGAAACATGAAGGTAACAACGTTCTAACACGTTGTAGACTCCATGTAGTTGGAAAACTCAACCAAATATCTAATGGAAAAAGTAAATTCCATATAAGGAGGACGTTTTTTTTACACATTTAGGGAATTTGACTTTGCATAATATCAAAAATAGAATCAAATAACAGTAGATGTTTCGAACTATCCATGTTTTGTCGCTAAAATCCACACCGTCGTTGAGGGTTCCGAAAAAGTTTCTGTCAAAAAATTGAGGTCTGCTGGTTCATCGCTAATTCTCGAGTAATAGTTTTGGCGAGTCAGTTTTTCATATTTTTGAAGAAGAATTTGGAGGAGGTTCGAGACGTATTGTGGTTCCAGTCCATTCAAAGCTTTCGAAACAAACGATAAAACCTTAAAATCTATTCTAAAATTTACAGGAAACCAACGCAAAGACGCGAAGAATTGAGTTAAAATGAAAACGCCCATATTACGCCACGTTCTGATCTACGTTATAAACTTGTTTCCTCATCACAAACAGACCTGGAGTTGTATTTTGTCAAACAGAAAACACTGCGTTCCACCTCGTGATGTCATACAGGAAGTGCCCCAAAGTCCCTTCGCTAGAATTGCCGATTTCTGCTAAACAAAAGGTAAAACGTAACTTGAAAACTACTGCCTGGTGACATCACAAGGTGGAACAGAGGATTTTGAGCTTTGGGGATGAAGAAAATTGCTGAAACATGAAGGTAACAACATGCTAACACAGATCTGTGAATTGTAGACTCCATGTAGTTGGAAAAGTCAACCAAAAATATCTAATGGAAAAAGTAAATTCCATATAAGGATGTTTTTTTACACATTTAGGGAATTTGCCTTTGCATAATATCAAAAATAGAATCAAATAACAGTAGATGTTTCGAACTATCCATGTTTTGTCGCTAAAATCCACGCCGTCGTTGAGGGTTCCGAAAATGTTTCTGTAGAAAAATTGAGGTCTGCTGGTTCATCGCTAATTCACGGGTAATAGTTTTGGCGAGTCAGTTTTTCACATTTTTGTCACGTTTTCATTTATAAAGCGATCTGTCCTTTAGCGAGGGTTAATAACACTATTTCAGAAAACGGTTTTAGTTTTATAAAAGTGTTCTCTTATGGCGCAGTCGCTCCCGTAAACGCTGATATTTACCGACTCCACGTCCACATGCTCAGACCTGTGTGAAATAGTGCCAGGCTCTCGCTTTCCCTCTATCTATCCATCTCTCTCTCTCTCTTTACCTCTCTCTTCTCTCCGTCCTTCTGCCCATATGGATCGCTGCCCTCTGTTTAC
>KN499696.1:26366-36598 GCA_000787155.1 Scartelaos histophorus | reverse complement strand
ATCAGGTTTTCAAACAATAATGGATCTTAGAATTCCCCTTGTTAGTACATTTGTATTCATAGACCCACCAGATCAGACATCAACCTTTTTTCTGGCTGAGTGGGTGGAGTTGCATAAGGAAGGGCATCTAGTTTACATTTTCACACATTCATATTGACAGTTTTACTTTGAGATCTTCTATTTCTCTAACAGGTTTATGTAGCCAACCATGTCAAAGGACCTATATATAAATTACACTATTTTCTGACCTGTTATAAGGTTTCTTCATCCCAAACATACCTGGAGTTCATTTCATTCACACATGTTTAACAAGCAAACACTGCATATTTAATTATTTAATTCTCTCAAACTGAAAACGCCATGTTCCACCTTATGATGTCATGTGGTAATCCATAAAGTGCTCCACTGTATTTTTAAATCCATACACTTGCACTAGAATAATTTGGGTGATTTTAGCCCTGGAATATCCAATCTCTGAACACTGAACTAAAGGTAAAGGGCACCTGTTATCTTAAACTCTTGCTTCATGACATCAGAAGGTGAAACAGAGCATTTTGAGCTATGAGTAACCCCCCTGCATTATTAGTCTGTCTACATCTCCAAATATACTTACTTACTTATAACTAAACAAACACAGAAGGGGCGATTTAATCTTAATTTCACTGATGATTTTGATGAAATTGTTGAATATTTCCAAAATGCCTATAATAGCCACTTGATCCTAATTCGTCAGCATCAGCTATTCATTTGTTGCTATGGTTTTGACATTAACAACTGCTACATAAGCAAGACAAAATTCTTGGAATCCAAATGCACTTTCGCAGAACGCTCCCACCACATGCCCGTATGCCATTTGAACTCATCAGCATTCAGATTTGCTGTCTACTACACAAACTACAGATTGTCCCCACTGATGCAAACAAATGATAGCATGCCACAGTGTAAGCATGGCATATCTATTCTCCATCTGATAAACAACAACTGCGCTGACCACGGCGATGGGGTCAGGGTTTACCGGGTTCAGTTGGAGTCTGCAGAAGGCTTTTACGGTCATCACATGTTCTGTCAGCTGATGCCACCTGATAGTATGCGATGAGGAAAACAAGATGGCGCTGGCTGCATTCACTCCCGAGCAATCAGACGAGCGAGAGATCTGATCATGTTCTCCGTGCAGCAAGATACATGGGCCTCTTCTAGTGCAGCCATTATCAGATGGGAGAAGCACTAATCATATGTGTACGCGGTGGCTCTTTTTGTGATTGCTTTTTTGTTATAATTTCAGGTACTTTTATGTTATATGCTATGTTGTTTTCTTATCACAAACATACCTGGAGGAGTTTTGTTTCATTCACAGAACACAGAAACCTCGAGTTCTTCTCTCAGAAATACAAAACACCTTGTGCTGCTATGTGGTAATACAGGAAGTGCTCCACATTGGCCATCTGTACTAAACTAAAGGGTAAAAGGGTCTGTTAACTTTAATTCAATTCAATTTATTTTTGTATAGCCCAAAATCATAAGTTATCTTGGCAGGCTTCACAAAATTGCTAAATTAGCAAACAGAGATGTCAGAGAATGAAACAGAATAAGAAAAATAATAATTAATAATTAATTAATAATCCAAAAATACAGAATGTCCAACAACAAGCATGCAAATGGATAAAGCATCTCCTGTCTTTAGACCCTTCTTCACTGGCAAGGAAAACTCGAGAAAAAAAACCCAGGGGGAAAAAAAACCGAGAAACCTCGAGGAGAACCACAGTGAAGGAGAGATCCACTCCCATGGACATTAAAACTACCACTTCATGCTGCAAAAGAGCATTTTGAGCTTTAGAAATGTAGACAAACTAATAAAAAAGGATTAATCAAACATGCCCATATGAACCAAAACCCAACACAACTCCAAGTAAGATTTTCATTAGACAACAACATTATAACATGGTTAAAATCTTAATTTTGTGTAATATAGGACCTTTAATTTCTTTCTTTTGCATTTCTCCAAGATCAGTTTCCATTTCTTTGTGAAGAAAAGTAACTAGATGAAGTAATTGACATTTTAAACAACCTGATTTTTGTGATTTCAGTTTAAGAAAGCCAGTAAAAAGTTATCAGCCAAAGCAATAACATCTCCGTGGATACAATTAGGTGCTGAAAAGTTAAATAGTGCACCTTTAAGGGTATTTGCACCTTCTTTCTGAAAGAATGATAGAAAAAGAAAATGATGTAATAGTGGGTAGAGCGATATGGAAATCTAATGAGAAGGAATATATTGCCCTTTTTCATTTCTAAAACAAAACAATGCAAAATTCTGAAATGCCTCACTGTGCAATTCTTCATACTCTTACTGTAAGAGTCCACCTCACTTACAGTTTCTTTATATTTTAGAAGCGTCGTCCCCTTTTCAAAACGTTTCATCCAGTGGCAGAAATGTTCCCTTTTTGCAGCACTTTCCAACCCTCTACTTCCCCCTGTCACCAGGCTTTGTACAGGCTTCTTCTGCTCTCCTTTTGAGGCAGGATCCAGCGAGCAGAGTCTGTCGCCTGCTACACTTCACGGCCCAGAGCTGGATTGTGGCCTGAGTGGTTTGTACGACGAGTTCCTTTTTCTCTGTGCTCACAAGCTGTCTGTCCACTGGCTCGGACTTATCCACTCAAAGCGAGTTAGGTGGGGGTCTATTGGCAGGAATGGGGCGATGATTATAATGAAAGAACTTCAAAGCGGAGGGGGATTGTAGCGATTATGCAATAACAAGCAGCAGATTATCAATAGGACCTAAGGGGGTATGTTGAAAACTACTGTAGTGATTAGTACAGTATGAAGCCATGCAAATGTAATATTAACTAAATATCTCAAAAGATATGACCCAATAATGATGATGGTTCAATTCTTACGATTTCTTCAGCAATTTGTATTTGTGTTAAAAATCTAAATATGTGGACATGACCCAGACGTTTCTGTTAGTCGTACAATGGACTTAATTAGCCTTAACACTTTTTTCCTACATTTCTCCTCCCCATCTGTGCGATAAGTGAACTTGTTTTTTAAGCTAGATGAACCTAAAAATATCAATGGGCCTTGTAACTCTGTCCACAAAGGGCATACTGTATAATTTTGCATAATTTTGAACACCTTTATCCAAAGGGGTGACTTGTTTATTGTATCTGGTGTTTTTGATGGTTTGGGAGGTTAGGCTGTTACCCAGCATGCATCTGTTTGTCTGTGCTCAATCTCCCCATAAGCACAAACACAGATGAAGTTGTTTTATGAGCCCGCTGAGTGAGAGGCACCCATTGTCTCTGTATGAGGCTGATTCAAAATGGCCGCCCCCAGCACTCAAATTGATCGTAATTGTATTCCCAAACTCTTGCTCAGCGGGGCATTACATTTTGTATTATTGACTTTAAAAACACATTCAGCTATTCTGCTTGCAATTTCATTACACCGCTGTCAATTACCGCTCTACGAAACAAAGCATGGGCCTGCAAATAAAATGTATGAGGTAATTTTCCAAATGCCACTTAGGAGGTACCTCCGTCTGAGCGATGGGTGTGCGTAATTTGTGCACTTGCTTACTGCAAATCTGGTTATGCACAGGCGGTCGGGTACGTTTCATTAAAATTCACAGGAGACCGGGGTGATTACCCTGGTGTTTTCATATGAGTCAATAACCTGCCTGCCACGTGCAGGTAAGCAAAATTAACATTTGAATTAAACTGGGGCTTTCTCTAACCTTTGTCTAGAATGTAAATGCCGGTGGAGTGGAGAATTCCTATAGTGTAAGTAATATTGTGTAACAGATGATGTATTTTGGCTGTTCACAAAGTAAAATATTTTACAGTCTACAATTTAACGAAAATTGCTTTATTAAAGTATTACCATATTTTACAGAGTATAAGTCGCCCTTTTTGCATAGTTTGGCTGGGAGTGCGACTTATACTCCAGAGCGACTAATATGTTGGGAGTGCGACTTATACTCCAGAGCGACTAATATGTGAAATTATTCACGCGTTATTATATCAGTTTGTTTGTTATTTTCACTGGATTTAGTGATTTGGGTAATATTGATGCTTTGGTAAACTTATCTGAATAATTGTTAGTTTGCTACGTTAATATACCAGACACTTCTGACAGTTTGTTGTCTATGCGTCATGCAGCTGAATGTGTTACATTAGCATATGTATTGTACACCTATTCTCACTGTTGTTCTTCCATTATTTTAAATTGCATTTCAAGATGAAATGTCTGTTCTTGGTCTTGGATTTTATCAAATAAATTCTCCCCCCCTCTTATACTCCAGGGCGACCTATATATGTTTTTTCTTCTTTATTATGCATTTTTTGGCTGGTGCGACTTATTCTCCGGAGCGACCTATACTCCGGAAAATACGGTACAAACTTTCATGCCATTATTTGTGTCCTTTATGCCTTCGCCTTGGAAGAATTTTCTTATTTGACTTTCTTATACCATATTATATGAAGAGAAATAATTAAACTACAAATAACAATGGGTAATAATCATCTGTGGGTTGATGAACTGAACACTAACTTCAAGTATTTATTAGTGTTCTCTGTATCTAACAACAGAAATTGCAAATCATTACAAACACATCTTAAAAATGACTTGTCTAAATTAACAAGCATCCAACAGTCCTCGTATTTACCCCCATTGTGAACTGGTAAGCCTCAACCTTTTAACCTCGACTTGATTCCCTTTTCTTAACATCAGAATCGGTCACTTTTTCTCGTTTTATTTCCACTGATATTTGCAGGGGCTGTCAGTCTGCCGGCTCAAATGGAGAGGTGGCGTGTGTGTTGATCGCTGGGTTATAGGGCACGGCGCTGCTGGGGGGTCACTGATAAGAGCTTCACAGACAGAGATTGAAGGAATGACCCAACCTCTACCCCTCACCCCGCACCACCATTTCAGACCAGCGTTTCCCAGCCACGGCCAATTACAGCACAGGGAGAAGGGGGGACTGTGAGCCATGGATGTTATAAGCTCCAAGGCACATCCCAGTGACAGAGTGCGGGCTTTGAAGTAGCTTTGCTTCTCATGTGTAGACCAGCGAGGGCTTCATGGTTAAGATATTGCAGGAATAAGTTGTGTTTTGGTTCCGTAAACAATATGGCGGAGGTAACATACAAACCTCATTATTTTTCAATGACATTTTTTGTTGGCTATGGCTTAAAGGTGCGCGGAATAACATTTCTAATAGGGGGTCTGCTTTGCCTTGCTTGTCGCCATGGAAATATTGCTGCTTTGTCTGAAATGTTTCACAGTATAGATTAAACCTGACAAGCATGTTACAGCGCTATCTGTGGAACGCCACCTCGATTCACAGAAGGAATTATTTTATTTTTCAGCACAGAAACACCCATAATGAACAAATTCTAGATGTATGTTTAAGATCGTACCATGGAACATTTCGGGGGAAGCAAAAAGATCTCCAGAGAGACATTAAAGTAGCAGAACCTCCACCAGAAAAGTTGCGCAATGCACCTTTATGAAAATGATTAGTTGGTTATGAGCAGTGACATTTTTGGAATAAAAGTATGTGGTTTGGACCAGAGTTCAGACTGTCAGTCATATCTATGCCATATTTTAGTTTAGTAATAAAAGTAAAAGTATAATATTGAAAACTGTGATTGATTGATTGTCCAAATAAGAAAAAAAAAAGCTTGTTTATCCTCATATCACCCAAATTGACTGACATTTCTTCTCCAGAGTTCGACCAGGTCTTTTCAATGTTCTCATGAAAACCACCTATTGATCAGTGGCAAAACAATCATCCTGAATTAAACTCGTTAAGGCCTTAGGCTAAGCGGATTAACCAACCATCTGAACGACAGTCTGCGCATTTTCGGTGTAAATGTTTATGCTGAGCTTGGTTACGAGGTATTGGAAACAAGGACGCAGGATGAGGGCTGTTAATTGAAGCAGATTTCATGATTAGAGACAAAAGTGTGAGCGCAGTAAAGTATTGATCACATATACAGCATTATGCCAAAGTTTTTCTCTGCCAATCTTGTGTTCCTGCAGCGTTTGATAGCCAGATGTTTACATGCGCCAATTAACAAACTGCTTTATTTGATTTTTCTCCTCTTTTGTTGTGATGAAAGAATTGAGGCTATAGACTGACTGCGCTGCCTCATTACAGAACGCATGTAAGTGTTTGTGAAGTGCAATTATAAAGTGAAAGAAAAGCTTTGTTTCAAATCATGCCCAATGAAACCCAAAATTATCATTAACGCAGTGGGTACATTTGGTTACTCTTGAATCAAATGCCTTGCTTTTGCCTTGGGTATTTCTGCCTCTTCCACCTCCTTCCCTCATTTTCCCCCAGAACTGGACTCGAAGCTAATTAATTTGCAAATTTTATTCTCAATAAAGTGCTTACAAAAAGATAATTGTGGCTTTATTAACAGTTTCTTGGGCAGCAGATGGTGTTCTGCAGGCCTGCCATGTTGAATTAGTGATGACGCTGTCGTTTTATGTGCTCCCTTCTCTGGCAAACCATTAAACTCCTAATTAAGGCTACAAATTAATACTATTTCCTCCCAACATTAGAAACTATAATTTGAGTCACAATCAAAACAAATGCAAATACTCAGGTAAGCCCCTCATTATTGTGCATCTTTTCTTTGTTTACAATGCCAGCTTTTTTCTGTAAAGAATCCCTGTTATTACAATCATTTGTTCTATATTAAGAGCAATTAAATGCCTATTAAATATGCCAAAGCATTTGTTGCCTTGTTTGTGCTCAGCGTTTACAAGACGCCCAGCTCCTCGCAGCCAAATCTCAGTAAACTCCATCGACTTAATCCCTGCAATGTTTTATTAAAAACAAATTATGTCCGACTTCACCGCCGGTAATCCAGCGCATCAAGTATTGGTAACCGCCTGAAGGAGAAGTGCTTGCATTTTAATTAAGAGCGCGAGTAACAAGCAGCAAAGTGTGCGGATTAGTGTGTTTACTTGAGGAGAGCGAGAGGAAAAAAAGATCTTCATTTCATTTTGTAATCTGCTCTTGGATCAACTCCAAACGTACAGTGACTTGACATATTTTCAGGAACCCTCAGCCCAACCTGGAGCCGGAAATGTTCCCTTTGACTTTACATCTATGTCTTATTTTAGACTAGAACCTCTGCTCTAACAATGTGGAATGTACCTGTACTTACTGCAGCAGCTCTGAAACTTTTACACTGTCACAATAAATGTTTGATTTCAACTGGGCCTACCACTTTTCACTAAAATTATGCTACTGGAAGACAATCCTGAGTATAATCACTGGAGCACAGGGTTTCCAGTGATTTTTCCAGTTTCAGATTCACTGTGTAAAAATATGAAATGTGGTGATACTAAATCTGGTGACACAGTATCATTATGATGGGCTGCTGTATAGATATATATTTGGTATCTTTTAGCTTTATTTTGTGATTACACTGCAAATTTGTTGCATATTTAGTGATGGAAGGAAACTTGTTCATGCAATGCACTTAACGTATTTACCGTTTTGATGTTTAAAATATATGAATGCTATTTTAACTTTGCACAAGAAGGGGTTTAGCAAAGAAATATTCTAGCTAAAATGTATTGTATCGAATCACGAGGGACCCTGTGATTCCCAGCGCTTTTTATATATCTCAAAAGAAACAATATTTGCTCATTCTCACTTGGAACCTTACAATAGCATATTTTTACTCTCTTAAATGGCTCGGCACCAATCCTGATCTTCTCCAAAAGATTCTGTTGCTATTGTGACTCAGACAAAACAGCGCCGTCTGCTTGAAGGCGAGGAGAGGATGAGAAGGCGCCGAGATTGGCAGCTGGTCCCCCTGAGCTGCTCTACTGCGTACATACTATAATTGACACACTCAGGCCTAATCCTCCGTGGGACCAGCACACTGTTCCAGACTTGAGTGGGAGATGGCTGCTCCTCCAAGAAGTCATGACCACTGTTTGATCAAAGAGGCTCCGCTCCCCACGCCCACCGCCTCCTGCCACAACTTGATCTGGATCGATGCGAGGGCCGCTGTACGAAATCCCCCGATTCCTCGAGCTCCGCAAACCCCATTTTCCATTCAGAAGAGAGTCACTTTAAGTTCATGCACACGCGAGTTGTTCTTGATGTCTTAAGTTCTGTGGCAGAGGTGTAAAACAGTTGAGTTACAGTGTCCCCAGCCAGTGTGGGAAACTTTTAGAAATATGGCCAGAGGAGTTTTCTTTTGCTGAAAATATTAGCCAACTTTAACAAGATGATAAATGAAATACAACTCAAAAGTGCAAATCATGTTACTCTCATAAATCTAAGTGTGAATAATGAATTCATCCACGGGTCCCGAATGATAAAGTTAGGACTGTTGCCATAGTAATTAACAATTCAAAACAAAATGTATCTTTTTGAGTGTTCTACCAAACGTATAACAGGATGCTGAAACCTGTGATGCTGGAGTCCATGGCACGTTTAATGCCACAGTGTGAAACATTTTAATCAATTAAAACTCCAACAATAAACATTTGTATTGTTGATTGTTTTGTCTATTTCTGTTCTGTGTAATTCATCTGCCAGTCTATTGTAGTACTATTACTACTATTAGTACTAGAACACCTACTACTAGAAAGACTAATATAAGTTCAACCATCACTAGAACAACTACTACAAGTACAACTACTATTAGAACAACGACTAAAAGTACAACTACTTTTAGAATGACTACTACAAGTATAAACCTACTATTAGAACGACTACAAGTACAACTACTATTAGAACGGCTACTACAAGTACAAATAATATTAGAACAATAACTACAAGTACAACTACTTTTAGAATGACTACTACAAGTACTATTAGAACACCTACTACAAGTACAACTACTTTTAGAACGACTACTACAAGTACAAATGCTATTAGAACAATGACTAAAAGTACAAGTACTTTTAGAATGACTACTACAAGTACTATTAGAACACCTACTACACGTACTACTCCTTATAGAATGACTACTACAAGTATAACTACTATTAGAACAACGACTACAAGTACAACTACTATTAAAACAACAACTACTATTAGAACAACTACTACAAGCCTTTTAGAATGACTACTACAAGTACTATTAGAACACCTACTACACGTACTACTCCTTATAGAATGACTACTACAAGTATAACTACTATTAGAACAACGACTACAAGTACAACTACTATTAAAACAACAACTACTATTAGAACAACTACTACAAGTTCAACGACTACTAGGACAACTGCTCCAAGTACAACTATGTAATTCCAGTCTCCAAACCTTACAGAGGACATTGAGCCTTCTTCAGATCCGGCCTGTATTTCCTGCTCTGCGTGCGTTTACTTGTACAAAATACTGACATAATACAGGCCACGTGAATCCTCCATGTTTCCTCATCTCCAGGTGTTTTCAGTTTGATTCCAGTGTATATGAGCTCCTGCTGACAATCACAACCCAGTGCGCTTTAACTGGCCGCTTTATTGTTTGTCCTAACTTTTCTAATAGGAGGCCGTGGTTCACATAAATGCCTTCTATTACCGTTAAAAATCTGTCTTGAAGTCGAGAAGAGCCCAAACCCGCCCTGCTCCCTCCTTTATCAGCGTACACACAGAGTTCTCCGGGTGCTTATAAATCCACTGAATATTGTTCATTGTGGCTCACCCGTCTTACCAAACAAGAATAACAAGAAAAAGGCCCATAATGACGGAATTTACTGCAGTTGGGAACTTCAACACAAACTTTTCTGTTCCCATTAATAGAATATATGATAATTAGTTTTTTCCACACAGACCAATGCATTGATATAACTTATTCATGGGTCGAAATACAACTATTTTGTTGTTTGTGTGTTTACATATTGCATAAAGGAGCTACCAAAGCTACCAATGTGCTTTTCTATTTCATGTGGATATTAAAATAAATATCTTGTTTGCAATGTGGAATTATTATGGCAATGCTGCGTTACTGCGAACAAGCGATGTGAGAATTTAGATAATTTTTGATGGTATAGTATAGTAGCAATATTAAGGGTTTTAAAATAGGGTTTTAAAATGTTTTGTGGGACTACAAAACACTAAAAATATGCTAAAAAAAAGAATACATTTGATTAGATTTAGCAATTTTAAAGAACTTTAAAAATCAGCTATTAAAGGTAGACCACATGATATTTTAACACTCAAAGCACAAAAAACATGCATAATTACTCATTTCT
>KN499696.1:0-26349 GCA_000787155.1 Scartelaos histophorus | reverse complement strand
AAAAAAAAAAAAAAAAAATACAATAAATTCCATAGGGTCAGAGGTACTACAGATATGTGGAGAATTATTATGAAATTTGAACCTTTTTAACTGAAGAAATTACAATTGGACACACGTTATGTCATTCAGCCATGTACGCTAGCTTTATTTAAAACAAGATTTGAGACATTTACATTTCGTTTATAGATTTTTCACATTCTCAGATGAGATCTTTCCATTTGCAGTCATGTTATAAGTGCATAAAACGGAGTTCCTTATGTATTTCATATTGAGTTTGTGACTAAGTTTGTGATATCATAGAATAGCATGTGGAGTATATTGATATAGTATTTATATATTGTACATCATATTGTACATATTTATGCAATATATTTGACATAATCACAGTATTGATGATTAAAATTGCTTTATACCACGGTCAGTGAGGATTCGAAAAGCTAACTACTGTGAGTTAATGCTCCATGATGCACAAGTCGTCCGGCAACAGTGAAGTCAGTTTTCTAATCTCACTGCTCACTGCTCACCATAGCAAGAGGGAAACAAATACTTAGCTGCTGTAAGTAAAATGTGGGTCAATAACGTAGAGGGATTTTCAACAGACACGTTTTTAAATTTAGTTTCTACTGAACTTTTCCAAATATTTGCATAAATCTGTTTTTAACATTTATATTAAGCATTTTTTGTGTTTTTTTTATGTGCATGAATTGGCTACGGCCTTAAAAAATGTGGTGCGACCGAGAGTAATTTTCTAATCAAAATTTTCTAAAACATGGTTGGGATGTTAATCTAAGTTCTGAGTCATATGAACATGATATTGATAATTGAAAACATGAAAACATGAGATTATTTGAATATTATGGAGGAAATATCAATTCACAAAAACTGAAATTTCATGTGGTGCTACAAAACACTAAAGATAATATGCTAAAAAAGAGAATACATTTGATTAGATTTAGAGCAATTTTAAAGAACTTTAAAAATCAGCTGTTAAAGGTAGACCACATGACATTTTAACACTCAAAGTACAAAAAATATGCTTAATAACTAATCTCTGAAAAAAAATACAATAAATTCCATGGAGGTCAGAGGTACTACAGGTATGTGGAGAATTATTATGAAATTTAAACCATTTTAAGTGAAGAAATTGCAATTGGACAGGCACTATGTCATTGAGCCATGTACACTAGCTTCATTTAAAACACAGATATTATAAGATTTGAGACATTTACTGTTTATAGATTCTTTTGCAGCCATGTTATAAGTGCATTAAACAGAGTTCCTTATGCATTTCATAGTGAGTTTGTGATATCATAGAATAGCATGTGCAATATAGTGATTATCTCATGTATTATTGTATTGTGTGCAAGTTTATCATATGGATCCATGGGGGACCCTGCATATAACACATTTTGTTTGGAAAGTACATCTGATCTAAACCATAAATATGTTTACCCACACTGATATAATGGGTGGAAGTAACAGTGTTATTTTTGCTGTCACTGAGCCTTCTCTTGTCTCTCCCCTGCACTTTCTTTATCGCGCAATACCCAATGGATATGAATCAACTACATCATTAAGCAGGCCACTGTTTCATCAAAGCACAAGTCAAGCCCAAAAGATTCCAGGGGGAGCGTAATCAGTTTGAGGGACGACGGTTTATTTATACCAAACAAAATGAAATTACAGCGGCTCTTGAGTGACATTTATGGATGCGTTACCCGCGGTGACGACATGTTTACAAAGCAGTGCCCGTTATCTGGGGAAGCCATAACAAAGTATTCTTACATAAGCCTGGCATTTGTCTCCTTATTGTCAACAATGTCATAAAAGCCCCTGTTTTATGTGAAATTAAAACCGTTGCCAAGACGATCCCATCTTTGCTTTGTCCAGAAGCGATTAAATGCACCAATGAGTCTTATGGTTGCGTTGGATGGCGGCTTCCTTTATGGCACTAAACCCGCACTCCAATTTATTTTCAGTCTGCGAAGCGTGACTCCTTCAAACATATTTTTACCCAATTACAAGAATGTATTTTTCTATTTTTCATATTGGTTACATGATTAATAACTCTTGCCTTAGTGCAGTGTGCTTAAAATATGATATCAAACGGCTTTCTTCTTTTCCATGTGGAGGAACAATGTCTTTTGGCTGGCTCTGGGAATGCCAGGGGAGTCCTCGGAGAAGTTGGAGGAAGTGTGCATGAAACTGCTGCCCCCACAATCTGCTGTTTAATAATAAGAAGGAAACGAATACGAATTTTCACTCTACATTTTCCATGCAAACCGGCAAAGCTGATTATGGACATAACCAGCTCTTGAATGATCTCAAACAGTGATTTACATTTGACATATTCCATCTTTAGCCTTTCCTTTATCTCTACTTGCAACCATCATGAGAAACGAATGGATTCTGTCAACTGAGCTAGAATTTTTAACCAAATACATTTCAACACTTCTAGAGTTCTAGTCATTACCTCAAATATCTGGCAAATACTTAATGAAAATAAAGTCATATTAGAGAGCACCTGATTGTTTAAACTGCAATGCAATACTGGAAATTGACTAACGCTTATATTTTCTACACAAAAAGTAAAGTTCAAGTTCAGGTTTCCAACTGCATAGACCTAAAAACAAAATGTCTTGTCTCTTGGATTGGCATAAGGTCTTAGATCTTGTCACGCCTGAAGACGTATCACCGAGCTTGTCCTTTAAAACCACATGCATGTGTACATCCATTACATGTCCCTGCTCTGTGTCAATAGTCCATTCGGAGGATTTATATAGTATTTGCTCTCATTAGTCTCCCAGTGTCTCCCGTTCACTCGGCCTATTTGATGTCACCGCTCCATGTAAATCGTCTAACGGACAATTGCTCATTATCTACCGCTTCCCAATCCAATTCCTGGGATTATTTCTCAATTAAAGGTTATAACGCCTCTTAGTCGAGTGGCGTGGCCTTGGCGTGAACCTGCCTTGGGCGAGGAAGGAAAATCGGACGACCCCTGAGCGAGAAATATTTACTGTAAAAATTGTCATTCATTGAAATAAATATGGGCGATTTTTTATATAGGAAATACGGGCGCAGTCTGTGTGCTTGGATTTTATTGCTTGTGTAGCATCTTCTCAACCAAGACCACACTCTTTTTTTATAATACTTCACAAAGACCATATCCTGTACACGTAGATGAACCAATCAAAGAAGCACATGGTCAAAAAGTGTCAAAATGAACTCCGCAGCGTAATAAAAAACGGACAAGAAAACAGAGGACTGAGAAAAAGCAGATTTCAGCAGAATCGAAACGCAAAACTATGAGGTAAAAGAAGTTTTCTTTCAGATTTCTGAATGTTAATGAGGATATTTAAGAGTCTTTGGCATTTCAGAGACACTTACTACAAATTAGTGGATGATTGGCATTTCCCAAAACTGGACAGTTGTCTGATGCTTTCTGTTGTGCGGTGCCAGATCTTCATGTATTTTAACAGATTTGCAAGGCATTTTTCATCAGTTTTGTTTTATCTTTGTCATTTCAACATGGCAGTGAGATATTTTATTAGTTTGAATTTAATTATTTTAGATCAGTCTTGTTTTTCCATAGGCGCCTGTATACAAGATGCTAATGAAGAGGTGGGCAGGGGTTTGGCTGCCAGCAGTGAGCGCCAGGCCGTCACACGCTGCTCTGATCATTACTTACCCACAGACGGCCAATGTCACGCACAATATCCCCAGGTTTGCCCTTCATAGGCTGTTGTGCATCCTCCCATCGCTCCAGCTCACTTAATGATAACAGGCCCCAATTACACTGGCACGCACACACCAAACACACACCAAGCACACACAGCAAAACAAACACATACCCCCCCGACTGTGCACGTTTCCCCTCGGCCTTTTTGTTTAAGAAGGAAGATAAATACTCTCGCATTAGAACAAGTGGGCTCCTGACACATTTTCACCTGTCCATGGCTATAATGTATTTACTTAGAGATTGGACCATTCATTTTATTGTTGAATAATAAGCACTTGTTGTAGTGTTGTGGTGAATCCATATCCTCAAAAAAGTCCACAGACATTAATACAGTTTGTTTGTAAATTGACGTGTTATTTTAGTTTTGTGTTCTAATTTACCACAAAACCACACTGCATTATTGGTGTTATTGGCTAATGTCTTTCCATAAGTTTTTACTAGTCTCCAAGGTCTGATTTACAAGCATGTCTCTATTCTTTAATGTTCCACAGTATGGCATTACTCTGAGATAATCTAAGCACCTAGCAAGCCTAACAAAAATAATAATTGTAGAAAAAATCCAAAGTTAATTGTCCAAAAACTAAAACACTAAATGAAAAAATAAAACATATTACAGACGCTACAGTTTCGTTTTGTTTTGTTAAGAATAATGAAAAGCCCATTTGAGTCACACCCTTAAACCTATCCGTACTGAAGAGACCCAGGACCAAAGTGCATTCTTCTATCCATATGGCTGTGTAATTCAAAGGCGCCTTTTTAAATCCCAGATTTCATGGTTGTATAGGATGCAGGGCTTTATATGGCTGTCGGGGGACAGGGCTGAGCTGGGTGCTGGTCGGGCGCTGTGCTTATTGAGATCATGATTAGGACGATGTCTAAAGCGCGGCCCCTTTGTGACAGAGCCATTAGCAGCCTGTCACACTCTTGAGTGCGCACTATGTATGTGGTGGCTAATGCTAATATACTCACATTCAGAAACCAGATTAGCTTGCAACACTTTGAGCGCTGACCTCAGGAAGTATATTTAGTTTAGTGTGCCATTTCAATGATTGAGGACCAGATGTGATTGTTTGAAAAGTCTGCGTGGATTGATGTTCTTCTGACATTTATGAACAAAGTTAAATTACACCCTGTCAGTTCTGGTACAGAGACATAACACAAAGGTCATGTGTAAGAATGCGGATGAACGTAAAAAGTTATTGTCCACATGTGCTGCTGTCCTGTAGCCAAGTCACAAGGTTTCAAAGTGTCACTCACACAGCACTATACATACAGAGCTGTAAAAAGCAGAATCTGCTCACATATCGTTGCATGATTTTTTTAAAAAAGGAAGGGAAAAAAAAAACTACTTAAAATCCACTTAAAGTTAATTGTAACATCTGCTGGTGCCATTGTGGGATAGGGCAACATCCCCAGCACCTTGTAGCAACCAATAAGGTAATAAGGATAAAAAATGTAATAACATTCAAGAATATGCGCCCATTACCAACGCTCCATGATGTAATAAACTATTAAATTATTGTCTTGTTAATTTTTGTGAAGGGAAGGGGGGTGCTATCCATTTCCAGCACGCCCTTTTTATATTTGCTAGAATCTGTTTGTAAAATGTGTTTTTGTCCAATGGTCAAGGTGATTGACTGTGCAGAAGTTGTACACATGACATGTATTTGTAATGCATGTATGCACAAACACTGACAGTGCTGTAAAAATGAATTAATAAAGTGGGCTTAGAATTATAATTGGTCACTCATCCATTTAAGTGTCCACTTATTTTAGCAGTGACTTTGTTGCCATTGCCAAGTTCTTATTTAAGCCGCTCCTGTTCTGTGCTGTTCTACAGGTATCTGATGTCTTGTGCACTGATTTGGTTTTGGAGTTGTCAATGTTTTGAAGGGTATCATTGAGTTTCTGGATCTCCAACTGTTTTTCTAGGTCTGTCCTGTGGTCAAGCTTGCGGTCCAGAGCTTGGCTTATTTGGACCTGATCTCCAAGCTTGGCCCTTGTACTCCAGCCCTTTGTAGAGACCAGAGTGCTCTTGTCCAGAAGTGTTAGTACCTGGACCTGGAGGGTCCAGGATGTTGGGAGACACCAGTTGAGTCTCCTTGGACTCTTGAACGCCCCCTCTTGGTGTGGGGGAGGGCAGAGCCTTCAGGTTGAAGTCCTCGTCGTAGAGGTGGGCTAACCACTGAGCCACTGTCGCTTATTAAAGCTGCAAAGGGTTTATTTTTAACAAGTTGATAATCTGAACAAACTAAAACATACAAATAAAAACAGCTAGACAAGATCACACCTTTATTAGATCCCAATCTGCAATCCCAATCCCAATCTCTTTAAGTACATTTTTAAACGGGTACTTAAATACTTTTACTTGAGTATTTTTTGCTCCAGTATCTTACTTTTACTAGTATCAAAACTGAGTAGTTTTTACCCCACTGATTAAAAAGAAACACGCTCTTCTTGTTCTGGAGTGTACAATTGTGTCTCAGGAGGTACCTGTACCCTTATCCTTCGAAATACAGTACCTCTGTGTCCTCTATTGGAAAAAGAAATGCTTGTTAATCTTATAAAAAAGCTTCTGACAGTCTGATCCCATCACAGCTGTGCCCCGATGTGCCCATAGACCTGGCATTGACTCAGTGGGGCCTGCCTGAACCTCGACTCTCTCATGGAAGTGTGTGCAAAGTGACATTGTTGAATTGATTATCCATTTAAAAGGATTGTGGCTTTTATAAGGTTTTGGCCTGCTTCAACGAAGTGCACACTACCGTACGCTATATTAAGTGCAAGTACTGATAGAATACGTTTTACCACTCTGTTTAATTGTTGAAAATTGGTTGCAAAACGTTCAATATACAAAGAGAACAAAGGGAAAAAATCGAGAATGTTAAATATTGCAGTGATTGCTTGAGGCCTAATGAAATTAACAATGCAAGTAAACAGCCTTTTGCAAGTCCTACTACCACTTTTTCATTGGCTTATCTCTTCCAGTGCTCGGGGGCGATTGGCTCATAGGTGCACGCATGACTGGTTTAGTGGGGGTGATCCAAGGTCAGAAATCCGGGTATTAACACCATCTCTGGCTCTTCCTCTCTCCATTCTGTGCTGCATCAGCTTTAAAATATCACTACCCATAATCCCATTCTCCTGCTTTCTACCTCTGGCGAGAAAAGACACAACTGTGCTTTAGTGCTCGGTAACAAAGGCTGAAACGAAGCATTTTGTCTGTAGCATTTAAATAATAATGAAAATGTTAGCCACGTGTTAGCTTGTTTTCCATAATATGTGGTTTCGCATCTTTCAGTGGAGTGATAGAATGGCCACGCAGCTCAGTTTGGTATAATGATGTCCGTTGCGGCTGGTGTCTGGTCTGCTCCTGATAGAGATGTTGAGCAGTTGGCTCACAGTTTGGCTCATAGTATATTTTTTTTTCTCCGTTGGTCACACAAACACACACCTGGATGAGATGTGGGGAACGGTTAGGTGCCAGAAAAAGAGCTTATCCCCGTTACACATTGGTTCTGAGGCAGCTGGCTCATACATACTGTATATTTGAACACAAAGCTGTGTACAGTGGAGCAGCAGAAATGTATGCAAACAATAAGAAGGGAACAATTCTATTCAGTAGGGTTCTTCACAAAGCAGTAGCATCTTTTTGGAGACCAGCAGGTGGCAGAACCTCTAAGAGAAAAGTTACATACTGCGCCTGTAAGTAGATCTAACCGAGTGTAATGTGCGGGCCACCATCATGTTATTTTTGTAGTTAATGCTCATTTCTTTTTTTTTCACGTAGAATCCCCATTTCTTTACAATTCCCTCTCATGAGGGCATTAACTTTACACTGCGACTCCTGTTTTTATCACCGCACTGTTGTAATTACCAGCTCCCAGACATCGGTGCTTCTCCCTGACCCCAAGTTGATACTCGAGCTTATAGGGCCTTCTGTCATATGTGCCAAAGAGGTAAACAACATCTCCGTCATAGTGTTTGCCTGTCGCCAGCCTGTTTAGCATCACTCGGCTCCACCGGTGGCAGGGCTGGGATCCAAGAGCCCCCTCCAGAGGCTACGCTCCTTTTCTCCAGCACCAGCCTGGGATTTGGTTTCACTAACAAAGCCGTTTTCACAGTTTGTTGTGGTGCATATGAATATTCATGCCATACTGCTTGGCTCCCGAAAAATACAAAAATAGTTTATTTTTTTGTCTTGCACCTGCAGGATCTCATTGTTTGCTGTGACACTGGTTATGCAGCTGGTTAGACATGTGAAGGAATATTTTACACATTTATTTTGCTACTTTTTAACAAGGCAGTTTTTGAGAGTGTAAATTTAAAGCATCCATTGCTGATAATCTATACTTCCTGCTGTAACTTTGGTTGTGCAGCCACTTAGACATGTGATAGAATATGTTTTGCATATTGTCACCAAGACATGTCGGCTAAGACCAAGTTTATGTAAAAGGAAACATGTATTGCAATGCTGTATTGGCGTATTTATTGTCTAAGATTTAACATTATTAATCTCTTGTTTGTTAATAAAACATAGATTTCTAAACTTTTTTCACTACATATTGAAGCATACTTGAAGCAGCAGGCCACAAGTTGGTGGTTAGTACAAAAAGTCTTTCATTTGGGTCCATCTGACATAGTTTTGACAGAGCCACTGTACATTTTTAAGGCTTGAAATTTGAGGTCTGTATCACAAAGCCGTAACATATTGCAGAGGTTATAGTAGTAGAACTACATAAAGTTGCTTTAAAATGTGTTGCCTCTCATCATTTGGGCCAGTTCAAGAGAAGTCAGTTTGAGGGCTGCATTTGGCCAATATAATATTGTATGGCAATACAATATTACATTCAACATAAATTTTAACAACTTTTTCATGTTCATTTGCAAGATAACCTGATTTACACAATACACAGTAAACATTTTAACTCTCCACTCACCAGTCCATTTGGCTTGTGAAGGGTTCTGGTTGGAACGGTTGGCTCAAGTTATTAATTTGAATTTGTTCTGCCATTTTGTTAAGGTTAATAGATTTTTCTGCATTTGTCTGTTATTGTAACACGGTGGAACAGGTGTGACGTTCCTGTGAACTCAAATTGCCTGAAAATTCGCCTCCTGCTGGTTCAAAGACTTAGTGACAACTTACTTCTTTCTAAAACTGTATCTATGGAGTTTTGCATTATCTTCTGCTGTTTATAGCCAGGGATTAGCATAGCATTAGCATCCTACACCTTCTCCTCTGTTGGCCTTTCTCTCCATGAACCCCATCGTAAGTTTAAATAGACTTCTTCTCATTCATTTCATCTCCCAAAATGAAAACGCCAGTTACATCACAGATATTTTACCGAGACAGTTGCAGTTCCCCCACAGGACTAGCCTAGCGTGTGATGTTGATTTAGCCGCAGAGTGCTTGGTTATTCCCGCACGCCGCAGAATCTCGTTATAACTGTGTTGAATTAATTTGGAATGCCTCTGAAGAGCTGCAAAGTGACAGATGAGGGTAAAAAAAGTTTGCGTTATAAGAATAAATTTGTTTAAACGTTGCTGAACATTTGGAATAGTGAAAGTTGTTGACTCTTTTCACAGACTGGCATTATATACTCCCTGCTGTTTAACAAATTATACTTTAAGAGACCTAATCCAAAATTTAACGTCGTCCTGCCTCAAGCAATGCACAGCCGTTTGGATTTTCGACTCTTTCAATGTTAATGAGAGCCAAATAGTACTTTTCCAATTGTCGCTTAAAAGTTAGTTATTGAAAAAAAACAGAATTGGTCTACTCCTAAAAGAATACCCATAATAGTTTTTTGTGATCCTCTGAATTTTCTGGTTATGAATGAAAGTGATGCAGTAATAGTTTTATAGGACTTTAATATCCCTTGTGAGAACCCTTGATTTGCAGAACCACTTGAAAGCTACAGTCTGAGCCTGCGGGATGTCTTCTTGCCCTGAATGAGAAAAGTGAATTCAAGTTAAAAGGATGAAAATGCTCCTTCGGTTATACTCGTCCATGATACACTGCCTTCACTGAACTAATTAAGATTTATCTTTTTTGCCAAGTTTGATTTGCAGGAAGTAAAATTGTAGTGTTACATTTTGATCAGCTGCATCCTAAGACATCACCTCTAAAAGTTTTTGTATGGCCCTGTACCTCTCCTGCTCTGTGCCTCTTCAGCCTGTGTGTGTTTGCCACCTTTTATGGGCTCTGTGCGTCAGTGAATTCTGGTACGAGGCGTGTTTAATTGCTCCTGGTGCTTGGCGGGTTGTGATCCCTGTGAGCTGGTGTCTGTATGCATGGGCGCCCAGAGACGACATCTTACCCCAAAACACCACTCCAGAGCCTCCCTGCCCACCATTACACATGTTATAGCTCCCCAACAGGACACAGCTTTTATTGCTTCTGTCACATTGAAATTAAACACTTGAGTTACATGATCTGGGAGTTTGTTTCCCTTTTAATTAAAAGTCTAATTAATTGTGTTATTCTAAATTGCACATCAACCATTCTTGTTTCATTTTGTTGCTGTATAATAAAGGAGGTGCTGAAATCATGCAGCAGCCTGGGCAAATTCATCTGCTTCCTTCACAAACCTCCTGTGATTCCTCGGAGGTCAGAGGTCAGAGCTACCATAGTCCTTGACAAGCTGCTGCTGATTGCCCTTGTTTCCCTGAGGAAAGCTCAACGCAACAAACACAGCGCCCCACGAGAAAACAAATTGGCTGACCAATGACTCCTGTCATTTTGAACACTGTTTAAAAGAGCGAATCAGGGGCTAAACCTTTATGGACACCAGACTGTTATTGTGCGTAGTGTGAGAGCAAAGGGCTGAGCAGCTTCACTCAGAGTGAAGCAGGAGTTTGTCACATAGGCCTAGGTGTGCATGTTTGCTGCTTTAGAAACATGGCATTGTAACATCTGTCTTCTCCCTGTGTGACTGTAGGGGCTAAGGAGACATTTATAGTAGCAGCAAAGCACCGCTTTTGTTTGTCATGTAACTTACCACAACCATGCGATAAAGTTATTACTTTAAGGCCCCCTCCCGCATTATGTCAAAAATACACCTCGCCCCTGTAAGCAGTGGTGCTTTATGGCATATACAGCAAATAAAGTACAATCATTGCACCAGCACAGCGCCCGACAGGAAAAGATTCATTACGACGAGATGAAGCAGACTACCTCTCTCCCCTCCATCCACTGTAGTCTCCTGCTCAAATGGTAAGTCAATTTGTTGGCTTTGTCAATCCCAGGGGACCTTTTTGAATGTGTCACATCAGCGTTAATTGCCAGCGACATATGAAACAGCAGCCCCCTCCTCTGCTCCTGTGCGACAGCCCCCTCCCCAGCGGCAATGACACTAAGTGCACCCCTGTGTTCTCACTGCACGGCTCCTCTGAGGAACTCTTCTAAACAGCTTTTGACAAGGCGACTTATGATACAGACTTCCTCCTCAGCTCGGCAGCAAAAACATTCTGTCAGTAAATGGAGAGAAAGCTCTGCATTATCTGATTCAGTGCTGTTTGCCATATTACATAGGAAGTGAAAGACGGACAGCTACCTTGAGTAAGGTCAAAGAAGTTTAAGGTCTTTGGAAAAATGCCTAAAGTAAACAGGGCATGTAAGCCAAGCCCAGAGCTAGATCAATGTGAGAGGAGTTTGGGGTTGGCAGAGACAGAATCATGTACCCAAGCTGTCATCACAAGACAGAGGACTTTCCTCACCTTTTAATTAAACATGGAGTAAAGAGAGGCGCCAGAGGCCCAGTGCCCTTAGTCAAGTACTTTAAGGTCAATATAGAATGCAGAACTGCGGCTAAAAAGAAAGTACCTCTGTAGACAGGGAGTGAGAATGAATAAAGGAGGGATGTTCAAAGTTTTGAGCTCCTGTAGACAAATGCACATTGACCTAGTTATACATGAAACGTGTGAAATAACTTCACTGAAGAGCTGTGATTACTCACACATCTGTAATAATATATATTTTTTGTTTTTATTAAAGCATATTCTTTGTCTTGAGCTGAAATGTGGATGAACATGCATTAGACAGAACTTGTTGCCGCAGTACCAGAGATCCAAGAGAGATGAAAAAGGTGAAGTAACCCACAGTAAAACATCCAGATTAGATCTGGTGTGGTGAACAGGAATAGGCTCATAGTGCCGTCTGTGTGTGGCTGCAGCGTTGGGCAGGGGCTGCTCTGATTTATGGCCATCGTGGGCCTCAGCAACAAGTCAGCTGTTAGTGTTTTGACCAGGTGGCCAGGGACAAAAGGGCAGCCCTCCTCCAGAACAGGCCAGACCTCAAACTGTGTATATAGTATCTGCATGTATGCAAATCCATGTGCGTCTAATTTAGCTGTCTCCACAAGGACGAGTGGAGTCACGCTGGTGTGCAGCCTACAGCGACAATCGCACTGCAGTGCTGTGGATACGTAGAGAACGCCATGCAGCGACCATTTCCCCTAAATGTGTCAACAGGATGCTCTGCTCACACTGTGCCTCCCAGAAGATTGATAATGAACGATTGGCTCATTAACAGAGACTATTAGCCATGTCCACATGTGCAGTCCCATGAGTGGCTGCAGCACTCGCTGAATGGACACAGTACAATATAAAGACTAATTGCCTTTGAAGACAGAGTCTGTATCTTCTCTCATTCTCTCTGGGCCCAAAGGCTAGACTTAAGTTGGCAATTATTCCTGCAAGTTTCAGTGTCTGAGTGTGGCAGGAGGATACTTTTGGTGTCAGTTACTGGCGATCCAAACATCTGACCACCAACAAACAAAGACAAAAATAACCATGACCTGCTGAAAGCTACTACTAAGTTGGGGCTGAACTTATCAAACATCAAAGTCAAATTCAACACAACCTCTTTAAAGTATTCACACCTTTCCAAATACATGTCTGCTGAGGGCTTCTGCTATTTCGACCTGTGACTCAGCTGGCCCAGGACCCAGGGCCCAGACAGGTGATGCTGACAGACAAGACTAAGACAAGGAACAGCAGAAGAGGGACACTTGGCTGCCGCAGGCTCTTTGTACGTGGGCAGGAGCTGGGACTGCCACAACAACATATGGCCGCCAAGCTGTAGATTCACTGAGCTCCGATGAGCTTTTGGTTGGTCAATATTCCTTCAAATGACATTGGCAGCTTTATTGTGTGTGGAATTAACCAATTTGTTGAGCTGAAAATCAGGCTGTCGCACAGTTGTTTGCAGAAATGTATCAGTACATAAGCATTTGAATGGTTTGAACAGGTGCAGGGAGCTGGAATGCGTCACACTACTGGACTATGTTGGAAAAAACACAGATTTCCACGGAGCCAACCATATGCACATCATTTCAGATTTAAAGTATCCACAATCTGTGTCAGAGCAATGTCTTTAGTACTGGCAAATCGGAGACTGGCCATGATTTTTTTCAGTTGTAATGGAAGGACTGGCATTCCCATCACGCCAAGCACACACTGACATCGTAGCATTTATTACCAAAACCCTAACTGGAAATATTACAACTTAAGAGTGCAAAGTAATATGCACTTCACAATTGAACTGAGATCTTAATACTCCAAAAATCTCATACACCCAACAAGAGCAGCATTAAAACTGTATGAATGCTTTTTTGAAATGTCTGAAATCTCTAAAAACATGCATTCGCCCTTGAAATATGGATCTTTTCCCCATAGATTCAGGGCAGTATCAACAACTGATAACTGTAAAATGGACAGTGGTATTTTCCCCTGCGGCGACTCTTCATGTGTTCCCAAAGTGAGGTCCCGAGAGGGTCCCACGCCGGCTGCACCTCCGAGTGGCTGCTATAGATGTGTGAGTATGGGCTTCCCCTCTTCCCCCCCACCTCTTCCTCCAGTCCCAAGACGGTAACGGCGGTACACATGACCGAAGCACGCCGCCCGTTTCTTTCTACCGTGACAGGTATGATAAATAACATGCGCGTCTTGCCGAGGTGACATCAAATCCGTAGAGACAAAAGGGCATTTCCCTCTTTTTTTTGTCATAAAATTACCTCCAGTTACAGAAGGCTGATTTCACTGTCCAAATTTCCGGTGACGGTTCGACACATGAAAAGGCGGCGTGCTGCGTGAGAGCACGGTTTAGACAGGACCTTGTCGTCTTGACGCCCCCCCGCGGTAATGTCTGACGTGTGTTCTGGGGTTGTCACTACCTCTCGGACCATGCCTTTCTTTTGCCGTTCGCCACGAGAGATGGACAGATAATTAATGCTCTTCTGAGTCCATACACTACTTTGACACACTTGACTCTGGTTAATAAATGATGTCCCATATTTTCCCATTCATTATAATGTCATTAAGACACATTAATTCCCCCTGCGGCTTTAACCTTTTAGCCCTTGTTACAGCACTCGCACTTTTCCTTGGCTAGCCCCGCTTCCTTGTTCGCCACACCTCTCTACATCTCACGATAAATGACAAGATCCTCCACGGACACTTACGCAATAAACCCATTTAGAAATAAACGAGGACAACAGTTGCCGGTGAGCACTCTGTAATGGGGAAAACACTTTCGAATGTTTTTAAAGCGCGTGAAAGTCAAACTTGTTATGCAGTCGTGGCCGGCAGGTATAGAGAGAAGCTCCTTGACGAGAAAAACCCATCGACAGTCTGTTGACCCAAATTCGAAGTCCACGCTTTTTTTTATGTGGAGCAGATGTACGAGATGCAGACGACAAACGTACACGGCCCGAAATGCCTTTGGGTGCTCTTGGTCTGCTGGTTAAGAAGACCGGATTTGCGATGCATTACCGAGATGAGTAGAAAAAGCAATTCTTGTAATTCCACTTTGCAAGATTAATATGCATTTTACACTGGGATGTTCAGACTGAGAAAACGGTAGCTTGGCCCACTGACCTGCGACAAGTATAGCAGCGCGGCACCTTGTACTCCCCTCTCAGCAAGGCAAGACATCCAAA
This sequence comes from Scartelaos histophorus, assembly GCA_000787155.1. Lineage (NCBI taxonomy): Eukaryota > Metazoa > Chordata > Actinopteri > Gobiiformes > Gobiidae > Scartelaos > Scartelaos histophorus. The sequence goes on along the minus strand of KN499696.1, from coordinate 11,667 downwards.
TGGGAGCAAGTGGCACAGGAAGGGAGAGAGGGAATGTTAGTGTGTGTGTGTGTGTGTGTGCAAAGCTTATGCCCTTGAATCAGCCTGGGACCACCAACGCTTGACTCGTTTTAGTGCTCATTTATAACAGGTGGACCAGGATAACACAGCCAGTCCGGAGCTGGAATCTCAAGTTCCCTATTCATACCTTAATCATAGCCGACTTAAGAAATACCTCTCCAGATCAGTGGCCAGGGACTCATTTTACCTAAACATATTGTGCAGAAAACCATTTGCGATAAATTGCCGCTATTAATCGTCAACTCAAACATGCACCTGCTAAGTGAGAGAAGATTCACAGCTTTCCTCGTTACATTTCTGAAACTCTATTCATCGCATCAAGCTATTGTACTTTTGCAGTTCAGCAGATCAAAACGTTGCTGCCATTATCCGAAACATCCTTCCCACTACCGCTCAACACGGAGGAACATAATTAGCCGCAAAAACAACTGCACTTGGACACTTTCAATTAGAACGGGAGTTATAATAGTCTCCCAATTCAAAGTGTCAGATATCGCGCCAACTCATTCTTGTCAGGATTCGTACATTTTAATTCAGGCTTTTTTCTTATTCTGGCAGTACCTTTGCTTCCGCCATGTGTTTCAATCCGCAGTATTTGCCCTAAATAGACACTGTAAGCTCGCCTTGATATCTTGTACTGTGCTGTATTGGGGCGAGCGAGCCAGAGAATAAAGATCTCCTCATCTTATCTCGCTCTGCTTTTTTGCGGTTCAAATAGACACGTCGTTATCTGTACCGTTTTGAAAGCTTTTTTGCGAGTTTAAATGTAAAAATTCAGCAAAACTTGTTCTGTACAAGCCGCCGCAAATCACTTCCAAGGATGTTTTAAAAGTGGAATGAATATGCACACTTATACTAATGGCCCAATTTTACACACTCGCATTCGTAGTGTCCACATATATTCGAGTTAAACGCAAATCTCTCAATGCCTCCCAAACTGACTCATATGTTGTCCTAGAAATGCAAAGAGTTTGACGATCCCTCTTGCCTAAAATTGTGCTTCATGTTCTTTGCAACGCTTTTCACTCACTTTTTGACAAAATGGCACCCCTTGTGACCTAGTTTCAACAGACCTCCTCATCAGAGTACACACTTGTACATCAAAACACCTACAGCTCCCCTCTCCCACTGAAAGAACATCCTCTATTTACTCTGTGGTATTTCGAGGCCTGTCATTCACATCATGACTAATTTTTGTTAGAAATGCGAAGAGTTTTGGGTCCCGCTTGCCCTATATGAGGTAGGTGTTTACATAACCCACAAGTATAGAATAAGACCTTATACTTCTGCTTTCTACCTGTCACATACAAGCAAAAGGCAAAAAATATGTTCTTGATCAATGAAGAATATGCCTACACATTCATGTTCCAGTGGGACATTTACAACGCTATGAGAGATGTTTAGATTTTGAAAGAAATATCTAAATCCTTAAAGGTTTAACTATAATTATTTGTTAGCATTTGGCTGTATAAACTTGCCAAATTAATCTTATGGCTGAAAATCTTTTTAACTGACTAACTTTAGGATTAAAATATACTTTCTGAAAATAAAAAAATAATAATTTCAGTGTAGCTAGTTTTAGATTTTAATATATTTTTAGTTCTAGGCATTCAGGATGTTGCGATACCATGTACGTGCAAACTGTGACATAACATTTGAGTTAAGCCCTTTTGGATTTCAATCGCAGCAACCCCCATTGTTGGTGAAATGTTGACTTCAAAGCCTTTCGGAAATGGGATGCTTTCCAATCTCCTTACTTATTATATGAACCATTGCTTTATAGTTTCCATTACTTGGCTCCATTCCTACTAACCCACTTTTTTTGTAACTGCATATTACCATTATCCTTTTGGCACACATACCTTTGCATTTTTTATATCTTGCCGTCCATGGGACCATGGCACAGAATTTGGTTCAGTCTCAGTGTATATATCATCCAGTTGCTATCTCTCACCAAATGTATAATTCATGGTGACTATGTTCCTATAAGTGAAAGTAAATATACAGTGTGTGAAAAGGTCTCCCTCCCTGAGTCTCTCCCTCCCCCCTCAGCCTCTCCTTCCCTCTCACTCCCCCTCCTCCTTTAACTCATTAGATTGTGTTCTTTGGTGGCTCCGGCCATCGAGACAGCTGGACAATCCCTGGATTTTCTGTCACTCACCAGACGCCTTAGTGTTTTTTACCCAAAGCACATTAACCCACCGTGACTCCTCAGCTATTTTTGCCTTCAAGCTAAACTGTTTTTCTATCTTCTAGCTATCCCAGGTGCTTTTTATATTGACAATAATTTCGTTAATACCTTTTTATCTTAACCTTTGACCTTAATATTAAATTCCCTGTAACATAAATCGTATGTGAATAAGGGACAAATGTTAGTTGCATCTCAAGACTGAGCAGAAGAGATGCACGGGTGTTTCCTTAGAAATATAACATCATTTACATTTTATGTTTCCTATAAAGGTGATGGTGGATAGTCTGAGTTAATATTTCGTGGAATGCTTGTTTGTCTTGAATGTTCTGCACCATGGTACTAAAGTTATCCTGCATTTATTTTATTATATGTGATTTTATTTAGTCAGATCTGTGGAGAAGTGACACCAGTAAGTTCACTTGATGGCGTCACCAGGGGTCTACATAGACATTGATAAATTTAGTGCCATTTGCTCCAAAAGCAATTACATCTGTAAGGAGACAAACAAATATCAGGCCAACAACAAGAGAACACATAATGCACCTTTAAAAGAAAACAAGTAATTCAGATTTAAGCACAAGAGTATAATATTTCAAGAGTCAGACAGCGTTCCTATTTTCCCCTGTACCGCCATCAGCCTGACTGTTGTGTTCATTGTGTGTGTGTTCATATTTTACACACATGTTCACTTCCTGGATCCAGTTTCCGAGGATCCTTGACAGTATCACGCAGCCAATAAAAGCCCACCTGTTCCAGTGAGCTAATCTAATCCGGCCCTGCACACACTGTTTCTCCCTGTGTCACGTTCCGGCTCCGCAAAAAGCCCGAGCAGCCCCCGACACACAATGTGACAATTTCATGGCCAGCCCCTAATCCAGCTGACACGGCTATCGACGCTAGCTTTAATTGCCCTGTAAGTTTGTGTGTGTGTTTTGGAGGAATAGAAGCCAAATCTGTAGCCGTGCTTCTGCTTGTCTGTCAGGCTGCCTGTCACTGTGTTATGATTAATGTATTCGCTGCCATGCACGTTTTTATTCTGTGAAAACACACCTTTCTGTATGGGTTTAAAAGTCACTACACGTTCACACTTTTTTTTTTTTTTTTCCCTTTGGTGGAGTAGCCTGTGTATTTAGCTCCCAAATACATGCAGTGCACTGTCTACAAACATAGGAGACAGTTTATATTCGGTATTTGTCTAGACCATCAAGAATAGGTGACAGAAAAAACAAATAATTGAAATTGCACCAGTAGATTTGAGTCCATTGTTTGGAATTTTCATTATTATAGTTTTGGAAAAATGTGTTGCACGTATTTGACACTCTGTATTGAAAAAATACAGTACTTACAGTATTGAAAGTACTGTAGTACTAGTATCATCTATGCATCATGACTAAGATAAGCAGGGTGGGGTCTGGTTAGTACTTTGCTGGAAGAATCTTGGGAGTACTAGGTGCCACAGTGGGCTAACATTGGTTTTAGTTCATACTGTTGTTGTGTCCTTAGGCAAGACGCTTCAACCACTTTGCCTAGTATGAATGAGGCTGATTGGTGGTATTTAAGGGGCATGTGGTACAGATTGGCAGCACTGACTTCACCCATCTGTCCAAGGTATGAAAGATTATTTGTTCCATCAGATTTTGAACTTTAAATACCACAGAATTTCTCATTTTGAGTTTAATTCTGAAAAAGGTATTTGAAGTATTTTTATTCTGATATTGAGTTGCTGAAAATTTAAGTGCACCTTTTCAATATGTTACAAATTAAAACGAAAAATTTCACCTTTCAAATATTCAGCACAAATATTTTCAAGCTCTCAAATTTAACAGTCAAAATGCGGAGTGTAAAATTCACAGTAAAAAATTTCATAACAAGGATCCAAGATGCCAAGGCAAAAGAAATCAATCATGAGGGAGCGAGGAGGGCGGAGGCTGGTTCCTTTTGGCTCGTCTTATCTGTGGGTGGGGTTTACATTTTGAGGGCTTGAGAATATTTGTGCTGAATATTCAAAAGGTGAAATTTTTATTTTACTTTTATTCAAAATATGAAATTCAGTGGCATTTAAAATTCAAAATGTAATGGAACATATTATTTTCCATACCAGAGCAGCTGTAGCTACAATGTTACCACAGTGAAGGAGAGATCACTGTGGTTCTCCTCGAGGTTTCTCGTTTTTTTCCCACTGGGTTTTTTTTTCGAGTTTCTCCTTGCCGAAGAAGGAGGGTCTAAGGACAGGAGATGCTGGGACAATTATCCATTTGCTGCTTGTTGTTGGACATTTTGTATTTTTGAATTATTAATTTGCTAATTAGTTTGCTAATTTAACAATTTTGGGAAGCCCTCTGAGATAACTGTTATGATTTTGGGCTATACAAAAATAAATTGAATTGAAATTGAATTGAATCTTATGGATGGAGTGAATAAATAATGTAATGTAAACCTCTCTTATCATTAGAACTTTTATCACCTAAGAAAACTCCAGTGGGTGTGTGTCCTAGTTTGTTCCTATAAAAAATAAAGCGTGGCCCCCCCCTCGGTCCCCTTCTTTCCTCCAGCGCTTGTACATATTTCAGAAACAACTACTTAGATTCTTCTTTCAGGCGCTTGGATTGGCTTGTCTTAGTTTAATTCACTTTTCTCACAGGGCACTTGGAGAGTATGGAGAGTTGAAGTGTACCAAATTGAGATATGGATTTTTCTGTCTGTTTGAGCTGGAAATAAGATCGCTGGAAGGGTTTGCGGGTGAGGCGGCGTCGGGATCACATGTGTAAAGCCAAAGATGCAATTTTGTCCATGTTTTGCAGAGACGATATGGTGTTTGGTAACTTAATAAGGTGCGGTTAAAGTGAATTTTGATGCTGGTCAAAATGTACATGCGACAACAATGTACCTTTTCGTTTTTCTTTACCGAGAAATAAGGTAAAATTGTGCAACCTAGGTTCAGTTGTGACTGTAATTCACTTTTTTTTTTTTTTTAATCCTTTACAGCCTGCTTGTTACAATAACTACAGCGATAAGAAAAACTTTCAGCAGAAATAAATTACTCTTACTTACCGTTACTATAGTATTACCTAAAATGTGTGTGCTCGTATTGCATTGAATTGTTTCTTTGTTTCTCGTCATTGTGAACTCTAAGCGAACCAAGACTTTATCCTCGTGAACCAAACTAAATGTACCATACTCCGAGTGTGAAGATACCCTCAAAGCAGCATAAATAATAAATAAATGCTCCCTTTTTATGCTCAATGTGCACTGAAATAATGTCAGCTGTATTATTTATTAGCAGGACATGTAGATCTGTTTTCGCCCTCCTCAATAATTCATACCATTCTTGTAGGTCTAGTAATGCGAAAAACACATTACTTCCAATGCGACCAAAATGCAGAGTGCCTATCTATAGTATATGAGCCCACGACCAGCGCTATCGAGGCGAATATTGTATGTCTACAGTCAATTTCTGCAGCATTCATTTCATATCCTCTTAAAAAAAACATTCGGTCCATATGGAAGCGAAACAGAAACTCGGATGGCTTCACCAATCTCATTCTCACTGGGGGTCTTTCGGGGCGATGCTCTGCTCCTCCCTGGGCCTGCGTTCACGATCAATAGCAGGAATCAGGCCATTACGCTCCTTTGGAAAGCGCTACGTGCACAATCAATATGTTATTATTTTTCATCTGCTGGCTGTATTTAATACCCTCATTATTTCCCCTCACTGAACAGGGAGGAAGCTATTCAAGTTCCAAAGTTTTTTTTTTCTCGCACCAGTTTTACGTATTCTTCCTTTTAATATAGCTGAGACTGATCCTGTGCGGTTTTTTTGTTTTTTTTTTCAAGCCTATTAGTGACCATATCTTGTTTGACATACCACTTTTGGCATCAACTACTCACTTATCACACATATATTGTACTAAAATGACCAGGAATAGCAATTTTTGGCACTGGGAGAAAATGCAGATCTTCAGGCTTTATGTGTTTATTCTGCAAATAAAATACAACCTGAGTATGGACAGTCCGTGTAAGGGCTAAACTCAACACTGCAAGTACGTGAATTGTTATATAAAAATTCAGTTAACTTTGGTTAGGATAGTTTAACTTGTTTTCTATTCACTAGTGGTGTAACAATAACCGAAATATCACAATTCATTAAGGTGCTGTGATAGATGCACAACACAACTTACACACAACTTAGACAATGATACTTTGCTTTTTTCAGTGGAAACTATGTGAAGCAATAACTGTCACGAAGCACTTTTAAATCTTAATTCTTTGCATTATGACAGAACCAAAGTCTTGTCATTGCATTTTTTAAGGAAAAAGTAGCATATTCGCATTCATATTCCACTAAAAATAATTGAGATGAATATTTAGAAAATATTGCACTGAGCGATTTGGATATTCTGACACGCCAAAGTTCTATGAATCTACTAATTTGTAATGTACAACAGTTTATCAATGACATTTGCTAGCTCAATAATGTTACATGTACTGCTTAACATCTATGAAAAATGTGCAAATGTACATTTGGATCAGGTTGAATCACTTCCTCTGGTGAAATGGTACTGAGGTGATGCTGTTTTGATGTGCAGGTTTTTCTCTGAGGCAGTAGCTCTTCAAATGACAGCCAGGGGTTATCTCTGGCACATAGATTTGACATAAACGCTCCTTTAAAGTGATATGTATAATTCAGCCTATATGCTTTAATGTCTGCTTATCATATTTGCTAGAGCAGTGTGCTATCATGATGTGTGTTCTGCTCTATTTCTAATCTTTATGGCAAATCACAGCCAGATCAAGCGTGCATTAACTTGGCTGCAATAAAGCACTTGATGTATGCCCAGACTGTCACGTGTGCAGGTGTGATCTAAGCCCGCCACACGACCCTCGCTGTGTACAAAATGTATGGAGCGAATTAGCAGCTAATACTCATTTTAATATAAATGAGCTGCCTCATAATGATGTGAAAGTTCCCCCAGCGCAGCGGGAGAGTGGCGTGGGGAGCGGCGAACGCTAGGCCCAGTTAGCACGCGACAGTTTGGCGATAAATCATCTGTAATGAAACACTTTGGAAATATACGGACCACAGAGGAACACCAGAGAGGTTAGCCATCTTGGTGGTCTTTTAAATGGAAGCTGGACTATCTTTCCTTATGGATTGAGAGACTTGTGATGTATGATATAGAGGATGCAAAAAAAGATTAAAATTTAATAAACATGGACATGGTGATGAGAGAATATAACGTTACCCATTTTTAAAAAAATTAATAAAGTAAAATTTATCTTGCTCCATTAGGCTGCAGATGTATTGTAAAAGCAGCTCTTACAAAAAATAAAACCATTGTGGACTGTCTGCATCCAATTATAAAATGTTTTTATTATCTGCGAACCAGGAAGTAAGGCTGATGTGCCTCTTTGGCCTGTGAAAAGTCGAAACAGGCGGTGGTAAATAATTAGAATGCTAAGAATGTGTTGCAAAGAACTTAAAAAGAGCTAGTTTTGTGTTTTACGTTTTAAGAAATCAGGTACAGCGCCTAACTTCACTGTGAATAGCTGGAGATTTCAGTGGCATTTTGCAGAATGGTATATTAAACGTATTAGTGTGTAGTTCGAAACACTAAAGCTCTGAATGCCATGTCCAAAATCCTGCTCACTACTCACTCCCACTGAAAGATGAATTGCTCTTGATCAGCGTCGTCGAGGCAAACCTGCAGCTCCGGGCCTAACACTGTGCAGTGAAGGCCCTCTCTGTATGGGGGCTCACATTATCTTGTCTCCCTTGTTCCTGGTGTGGGAAATTTAATTCTTTACCATGCTTTTTTACTTCCCCCTGATTTGGCGTACAAGCCTTCAATGTCAAGTTGGCGCACGCTATCACAAAGTCACAATAGCAGGCGAGGTCCGTAGTCTGGCTTATTGGGCTGGGAGTATAAATCAGAGAGGACAAGTGACATAGATTAATGCCGGGCAAGCCCAAAGAAATAACCCTTCCATCCCACTGTAGCCCCGGTGCTCGCAACAACTTTCCTGATAAAGTGACACTACACAAGGTACAATAATAGAAAAGCATTACTCAAAGGCTCTTGGAAACATGTAGATGGGAGCGTGGTACCTGGACGCCGTAATAATTTAGCGCCCTTCATGGGACAAATTCTTCAGACACTTTGAATGAGAGTGGAGAAGGTTTATGGTCCCTATCGCAGTCAGTCCCTCAGTAGTGGATGTCCATTATGTCAGTCTATTTATGATGTCACTCGGTCCAGACTCGAGCAGTGGAGGTAATGAAACTTCAAATCTATCTCTCCAATAGCTATATTTAATGTTGTGTTACAGCCCCGTGTTCATTTTAACCCTTGGTGCTCCCGGGCCATAACAGGGTACGATTAATTGTGTGGAAAAATGACCCCTTAACACCACTTTATAATGTTTGGCCTCTGTTAAAAGAGATGGGTTTTCGTTCTAGCCAAAAATGAGGCTCGGAATGGAGAAAATGTTACATAAAAGCTGTATTCGCACATTAAATGGACGCTTAAATCTTGTAATGTAGTTAAAGGTCCTATATCACTCAAAACTGACTCTTGTGGGCTTTACGACATGTTAGAATGGTGTCAAAAATTTACCAGTTTGGTTTTATTCACACATATTTGAGTAATCTTTTAATATTAGTCTATCTACATATGTTTTGACAAGGAAATATTATAACAGAGATCAGAAAATAGTGTCATATGGAGCTTTTAAAGTTAACTATATTTTTGTTTTTCCTGTACAGACAGACATTGGTGATTGTGTATGTAGCTGTCCATCACATGAACTAATTTTGTTTCTCAATTTTTCCTTGGGACAAAGAGTACCGCCTTGACATCCCCCGTGGTCATATAACAGCATTTTACATTTGTCACTGTGTAATTTGAATGGTTAATTTAGTTCCTCTCTGTTCCCTGTGCTTAAAAGATTTTATCAGAGGTGTGAGTCTCATCTGATTCTAATCTAATATAGAACCTGTTTTGCTGCAGAAAAGGAGAAAATGAGCGACAAAAAGTCACACTGATCCCTCCCACATAAGATCACCAGTAACATAGGACCAATGAGAGGTGCAGTGGTCGAACAAAAGCAAGAATTTTAGCACATATTATAATAATATTTGACTTTTTAAGCACTATTTAAGCAGACCTTATATAACAAAAGAACAGTGACAAGGGCAAGCTTACTGTTGGTGCCAAATAACCATTAAAATAAATTGAAGGCATCAGAATTCAAGCACAGTTGACCAAACCACATTTTGGATGCTAAAGTTTGATTCAAAAACTGAAAATGCTAAAGAATTTCATGCTTTTTTCTGATAGAAAGGTCTTCAGTCTGCAACGTATATGACATCAAACATAAATGCATTTGGTCATAATGCTGTGTCTGATTGGTACAAAAAGTGATATTTGATTTCGCAGTCTTTGCTCTCTTACAATCCTTGTTCATCTATTATGTCCTCCGCTCTTTAATTTGGTGAGTAAATTTAATTTTCAAATGAATACCAGACTGTTTTAATGTGGCTGGCACAAGATAAAAGTGCTTTGTGCTGTGATTGTTTGAGTGCTGACTTTTAAAGAAGCCGTGCTTTTGTGTGGAACAATGAGAGTTTGACCCAGAATGAGACGCATCATAAGAAACACAACCAGAGGGCAGAGATACAACTATCTACAAATTGGTTAAATTGCTAAGTAGTTGTCAAATTAGTGTAATCCACTGGGGTGTTGGGGTGTTCAAATGTGCTAATATTATGACCGACCGAGTAATATACAAGCCCATAGCAACCGGCTGTGACGCTGCTTTAATTAGAACCAACATTTCTTTCTTCAGACTTCAGACTAGTTCATCAGTCGTATTGACCACCAAACAAAGCACTGCCCAGCCTTTGTACTTAGGACGACCCTCGCAGACTGTGGAAAAAGAGGGACAAATTATTGCATTTAGTGACCCATGTAGGAACTACGGACTGTATATATAAATGGACATTGCTCTGCATAATCCTGGTGCTTTTATTTCGCCATTTTGTTCGTTATTCCGTTATATGAAGCTTGACTCCAAATTCACCCCTATAACCATGAGCTTCATTTGACTGGATCCGAGCACTATGGGTGATTTCACTTTTAGTCCACTTCTTTATACAGTACAGGGAGTTATTCGTTGTTAAACACAAAGAGATTGGATTAGCAGTAGGTTTAAGCATATTACAATTGTTAAAGACAAAAAATATGATCTTGTAAATTCACTTTTTATATTCATGTTATAATATGGTCTTGACTAATCAAATTGCTCAACAAAGTAGTGGTCAGTCTTGCAGAACTTCAGAAGTGCCTGTTATAGCGTGTAATCTGCTAATTCAGTCATCTTTTTGAAATGATCATTTACTTAAATCCACAAATTTGACCAGGTGTGACATGCCACTCTTTGTGGTTGTGCTTAAAAACTATTTTCCCCTTTTTGAGATGTCTGGGCTTACTGCCAGACAAGCTCCCAAATTAATTTATCTTGTTTGATGAAGTGTGATTCTTGATAGAGTTGTGAGGGGAAAAAAGATTTAGAGAAGCTGTCCATGGTGTAACTTTCTAAGAGAACATTAACAAAGCAAATACAGACACGTAGGGGGTCTGATCGTGCTGGCGTCTGCAGGATTTGGGGAAAAAAAAGCATTAATTGGGGAGCACTGGGTTATCGGTCTGAGGCAAAAATCTCCACAGAAGTAATCAAACCTTGATGATTTCGAGGGACGTACTAAGCCCCCATGACCAGCGCAGATAGAAAGACCTGAGGCTCAGCTGATAGCTCTGCAGCGATAAAGAAGGAAACACAGAACAACACAAATCCGGCCTTTATTAGCATCAGCATATTAAGCAGCGTCACAAAGAGGATAAACTGCAGATTTGAGCAGGAAAAGCAGACGAAACTGGAGTGGAATGAAAATGTAATCACTTAAACACTGCGAGGGCTGGAAAGGACGCTCGTGCAGGCACCACGCTGGTCGTCTCTGGTGAATTGCCTTCGTCGAAAAGTCTTAGAGGCTGATGGCTTGATTGACTTGAAAATGTAACAATTTGAAATAATGGGGTATTGACGATATTTTTTGCAAATAGTTCTCCTGTCAAAAGACTCATTCGTGTTCCTGATTGATGAAAGGCTTAATTCAAACGCAAATTGTTATTTTACATTTAATGATAATGCTAACTCAAGTTTTCATTTACACTAATGTTTTATGGCTGTACTCTCCTCTAAACTGCAGTATTCATTTAAACTCATTTTTAAAATATGCAACATCCAAAAGGCATTAAAGCACTTGAAGGTACTATGTGACTTTTCTGTTCTCTAGTACAAGATTAATACAAGCAAGTAACTACATGGCCACGTTACAGGTTCAATTCAATTTATTTTTG
>KN499695.1:4857-15887 GCA_000787155.1 Scartelaos histophorus | reverse complement strand
AAGTTCTATATTTTGTTCTGAATGACAGGAGAGTTTTCGAGAGGAGGCGTCTTCCACATTCGAGAGACACGTGCTACAATTTAAAGGAAGTCGGACGGAGGATTTCCAAGATCTACAGTCCAATTTCAGAGCCTCCTGGACTCAAACAGTGTAGAAGTAGAAGGACTGACAAGTACATTCCAAGCAAAGCGATAATATTTTCATGGAGACGAACAAGTAGCAAACGCTCTATTAGAAATGTTACATACTTGAATAAATTTAGCTACACGTTTTTGGAAGTCTTATTTCAGTGCACCAAGCATTCATTAGGAGGTAACACAAAGTTCAGTTTAGTTATGCAAGTCCCAGGCACAAGTTCAGAAAGCATGTACGGATCATAAACAAGAGGGAGGAGCTTCACAAGAGCCTGAGCTCATTTACAGATAATCCAAGAGCTCTTTAAACAGTTTATGAGGCTCAAACACCAAGGATTTCCTCCAAACAAAATGTCCTCCAGTTATTATCCTCATGTTTATCTTTATCATTCGAGTTACAAGGGTCTGTCTCTGTCGTTGGTCTATAGGTTGTAATTAAAATGTGTAAATCACGTTAGTAGCATTAAACTTTAGGTTTAGGTTTAGGTTTTAACTTATTTTACTTGCAAAATGTTTTTTTATTGTTTATTTTTTTGTACTCACACTCACACTTTTGTACTCACACTGAAATGATCCAAGAACCAAGAACCAAATGATATGTAATATATTTTTGTCTTGTCTAATAATGTAATTCATATTAATTTGGGAAACTACCATAACCAGCCTAAACTTTTCACTTGTTTGGAAAAAAGTCCAATTATAAGGGATCGAAACTGGTAAGAATATGCTATTTTCACTTTCTTGAGTTTGTGATAAATAAATGTTTTTAGCTATTTGGTTCCATGTTTATTTCATTAAATAAAATGTGAAAAAAGAAATGTGAAAATGTGTAATAACAGTATAACTAACTGTCTTGCGTTTGTCTTCCTGATTCCTAATTCGAGATTATCACATATTTAGCATAATAATTATTAGTTAATCTGTTAATGAAACATTTGCAGAATACTAATTAAAGATATTTAAAATACACAGAAAATGTACACTTAAGGGGATGAACATTATACTCATATTAATCATAGGCAAGAAGTAATTACTATAATAAGTAAGTGTGATACAGCAAATATTTTAGAGTTGGAATAAATACTAAAAAGTACTTTAGAAAATTAACTTTTTTTTAATTTAAATGGAGCTATGCAAAACGTTTTATACAGATAATAGTAAAATCAAAATGTTTGACATGAATGAAGCAAAAGTGTCAAGTATTTTTTATATTTAACAATATCAAATCAAACACAATTTAACAATTAAACAACAGTCAAATCCATAATGTAAAAGACAATTCCTTGGGTATATGGCCTGAACATTAATAAGACGTAAACCATCTTAATTTTGCTTCATAAATTGTCCTGATTATGCAAGATTAATCACAATCAAATTGAAATTGCAATTTGGACTCAAAGGCTGCACTTTTGGAAGTAACATCATTTCCTTCACAAACAACAAAGTATCTGGTCTTATTTTGCAAAAAACTGCACTGAAATGTGATTTTTATATTCGTTTGTCAGTTCATATTTCAGTGTTTTTGTCATGTTTTATAATGTGAATTTTTAACAGAATACAATTATTAAAACAAAATCGGAAATCTGTTCACAATTGCAATGCGTGTCAGAAAAAGTGCAATTAGTTACTGTTTCCAAATTGCCCTAGTTTACATTAAACTAGGACCTGAATAGTAAAATTAGCCCAATATTCTTGAAATGCCTGTGTGGTGCTGTGGAGGTGGGTGTGGTCTGAGCGGGGGGTCCTACCTGAGTCCAGAGGGTCCAGCTGCCTCCCTCAAACAGACCTGAAGAGAAGACCAGAGCCAGAGCCCGGCCGGGATTACCAGGACTGTAACCGGATTACAGCAGGACCAGAGGACTAGAGCAGGACTAGAGGGGGACTCTCGGGACACCAGGGCCAAACTCCTACAGATCCAGACAAGGAAAAACTCTGGAAAAGATGAACAGATACAAGATGCGTATAATCACGTGGTGAAAAATAAACATAATAATAATAATTGTAATAATTAATAATGATAATTGTTCTGATACAGCTCAAGATCATCCTAAAGCTTCAAGAAAGGTTCATTTCTGTCCTGTGAATGTGACGTTTTTGGTATCGATACCTTGGACAGTGCATATTTAATGGACATAATTACAGCAAATTTCTATTTTATTGTGGCCTTAGTGTACATAATGAAGACTGCGTATGGATATGGATAAGGATTTTCAACAGACATTTTTCAAATTTAATTTCCATGGAACTGTTTCAAATATTTACAATGTCAGGTACATAAATCTATGTTTGACATTTATATGAATTTTTAGTCTTTTTTATGTACATGAACTGGCTACAATTTGTCATGTGGTGCGACCAAGAATAATCTTAAAATTGTTTTATTTTATTTTTATTTTAGAGGTCATTTTAAAGAAGTTTGAAAATCATCAGTTAAGGGCGGACAGTTGCACCACATGAACATTTTAACACATTAAGTACAAAAAACATGCAGAATAACTCATGATTTCTGAAAAAAATGACTTGGTTCCATGGAGGTCAGAGGTTCTACAGGTATGTGGGAAATTATTATGAATTCTGAACCGTTTTAACTGAAGAAATTGCAGTTGGACATACGTCATGTCATTGAACCGTATTCAAACACACAAACACATCCACATATCCAAACTGGGACTAAACCAGGACTAGAACAGTGCTGGAAAAGTGCTAACAGTGTTTTTTCATTGAATACTTATATGTTACAACTGTATGTCTTGGCTATGGGTTTGGATGCCTTGACAAAAACAGAAAAAGTTTGATATAGATTGGAACTGTTAACCCTTCAGTTCAGTTTAGTTCACTGCACAACTCTTGCCACATTGAGACAGCAAAAGCCACTGCAAAAACAATGCTGAAAAAAAGTAGCTAATGTAGGTTAAAGCAGGATAGCCCAGGCGGCGGAAGTGTCTGTGGTCTATAATGAGTGAGCCTCCCTCTGCACAGACCTCTCCACAGGGTCAGGTCTGACACTGCTCCTCAATCCTCTGTTTCGCTGATGTGGACTTAACCTCGTTAGCAGATAATCCTCCTCGGGTCCATGCTAACGGCTTTAGCCCAACTCAAACCAGCGGGCTGATCTGAGAGGGAAACTGGTACCAAAAAATGACAAGGGAGACCAGAACACACCCAAGGAATCCAGGTTTGGTTTGAAAACACAGGTCAAATAATGCAAATAAAGTAGCATGCAATATATAAATGAGCTTCAAATGACAACACAACATTCTATAAGCCAATTATATTTAATGCAGATGGGGGCAGACAGACAGTAATGTAATAAAAGTGTCTTGCCCCCCATCTGAGAGTATGACATCGTCACTTGGGGTATGCAAAAATACTGAAATATTATTATATTGTATAGTTTAATTTGATGATATAGTATCAATATCATGGGCTGCTGTATCAATATATTGCCAAGAGTAATTTTTTGATACATTTTACTAAATTACTTTGTGAAAAAGCTACCATTGTGTTGCTTGTTTATAGAAAGAACGCTTGTTTATGCTATACATTTCACATTGTCACTGTTTTGATGCGTCAAAATTTAGTTTTTTATATTAACTTTGCACAAAGTGACTTCACAAAAATCTTTTAGCGTCACAGCCATGATTTAGCCTTTGTTTTTTAGTGAACCCATACAGAATTTATTTGAAATATATTATAGTGAATCATATTGAATCAAAAATGCAATGTATTGAAAAACATATTCAATACCCACACTAAAATATGAAAACACCCAATAGCAATGCAAGTAGTTTGTTGTTTTAAAATTGTTAAAGGTGCAGAAAGTAAGTTTTCTGGTGGAGAAGTTAACTTTGCCTAATTATTATCATTACCTGTGGAAACCATTTGACAAACATGCTTGAGTCTTGTCTTGAAATATGGTCTGGAAACTGAGCTGAACACTGAGCTGAGAGCTTTTCCTTCAGTTTGCACAGTCAGTCTTTGCTCTTTGGATGTATCTGGAAATAAAAATATGATAAAATCGATTAAACTTAAGATTTCTCTGATCTGGCCAAGATTTTATATTAGGTTATTCCTCTTGTTTTCAGATGTATTGTCTACTTACTAGTTCTGAGACTGTTTAATTTGAATTCTAGAGGTGGTTTATTTTAAGATAATTTGTCAAGTAAAATTATCAAGCTACATGGACAGATAATTTCACTACTTTTAAGACATTTTGAGATAGATTTAAGTGCTTAAGTCTGCACATTTTGGCTAAATAATTTCCCAAATGCCAATTTTTAGAGGGAAATACATAATTATGAGTCAAATATTTAGCTTAAGTGCTAAATATTTTTGTTAGCTTGGTTGGTTTGGTCGTTACAGGGCTGCATTTATTTATTTTATTTTATTATTATTTTTTCTTTACCCTTCGTGTTACATAGGCTAATGCAAGGAATTGGAAAGTACAGTTAAAAGTAAAAAACTAAGAAAAAAAAACATACAGGACAATCACGTAGCAAAAGGATAACTTACCTTTAACTTTCCGGAGAAAAACATTGAACTGTAATCACACAGCGCCCTCTAGCGAAGAACAACGAAACCTGCACAAAGTAAAAAATCTTAAAACTGGACATTTCATCTACAAAAAAGAAATACAATTGCAACACGTAAACATATTTTAAGTGATTACTGCAGACTAATACATACTGAATTACTTACAGTATTTTTGAGAATAGTTGATCAAAACAGTAAACTAAGTCCAGATTCTTAGCTAATACTTAAAGATTATATTATTGTCACACAAATACAACTGTTTAAAGTGATTCACTACTTGTTGCTCGTCTGGGATGTTTCACAGTATGGCATTCAACATTTTTTATCATCATGGAGACCAAACCAGACTAACCAAACCAGACAAGTTACAGGTCATATCTGTGGAGAAGCGACCCCACTCACAGTCAGGATGCAGTTTTTCTAGGTATTTTTGAGCTATAAAAAACACATGTAATTGAATAAGTGTATTTTAGATTTTTTTAATGCAATATTGTGGAACATTCCAGGCCGAGCAATGACATTTCCATAGAAACAAGCATGTGACAGACCGCCAACCAAAAACTTACATAGTGCAGCTTTAAATATAAAGATATGAATGTCACTATAAAAGGGGACAAGCTGCTAGTTATAATAAAGAAGAAGGAAATGGGGACTTTACTACAACGTGAAAAAGCAAAAGCTACAAAGCTGAGGTGTTTTTCTATAACAGGCAATGACATGATTTCACAGTCATTTCAGTGCCTTATTTTCTGTCGTAGAAGGAACAGAAACTATCTTCTCTAGTGCTGATTGCAAATAAGTCATTTCCTTCCCCTTTGTGTGAAACAAAATGGTTTAAATGAAGTTACTTAAAGTATTCTAAATAAGTCGAAATGAGTGTATAGCAAGAAAAGGGAAAGGTTTGTATGAGGTTTAAAGACCCTTTTTTGGTCAAATTTAAGCAAGTTTTTTTTTTTTTTTTCATGCACAAACCTTCTCCTCTCACCTGAAACAGATAAACTGGTTTTAACTTAAATAGTCACAGCAAGTTATTTATGGAGTTTGTTTTTTACCCTGCCTAAAGTCAAACAAGGCAACAACAAGATCTCTAAGAGTTTTTGTGATTTAGTGCCTGCAGTAAAATCCAAAGTTGTGCATTTCCTCATCGGCTGTGACACTTTAAACTCCACAGCACTTTGAGTGGAAGGGCCCAAGTCTATTTTAAGACTTTTCATAAATATGGTTTTCATATAAACACTGGTCTATATGTCCATTTATCTAAATAACTTAAAAGAAAGTGACTTCATTTTAATAATTTGGTGTAATCTAATAACGAGCCCATGATTCATGACTGAAACCACCGTAACCTTCTCAAACATAAACGCCTCGGATCAGTTTAAAGATTCTGGTGCAAACATAAACATACACAAACCCGTACAGGCCTTGTGCTGGGTGCAGGTGGATGAACTCTGGACATGGGTGGGTGCTGTTGTCTGTAAAGAGCTTTAGAGAAAAGGACTGAGCTTAAAGTAGAAGAAAATTGCAACAGGAGCTAAGGTTTTTTGGCAATAATCTAGTATTAGTAGCAGTAAAATAAGTGTGAAAAATCCCTCAGTCGTCCAGGTAGAATCCATGGCAAAAGGAAAATAAATTGGATACTGGATACTGCTAGAAGAGACTGGATACTGAACTAGAAGAGACGACCAAACTTTCTCCTGACCAAATCTGCCAATTGCTGGAAATTTGTCTCAACACCACCTATTTCCATTTCAGAGGGAAATTCTACAGGCAAATCCATGGCTGTGCTATGGGCTCACCGTTTTCTTCCATCATTGCAAACTTATACATGGAACAATTTGAACAGAGGCCCTGGCCTCATATCCAGGACCTCCACCCACACATTGGTACCGTTATGTTGATGATAACTTTTCTAAAATCAGAACTCAAGAGATGGAACCTTTTATGGCACATATCAACTCTGTGGATCCAAACATCAAATTCACCTGGGAAGATGCCAAAGAGACAAACACATTGGCTTTTTTGGACTGTGCCGTCACGATAAGAGAAGACCGAGGACTCCAAACAGACGTCTTCAGGAAACCCACACACACACCGACCAATACCTGCTTTTTGACTCACACCATCCACTGCAGCACAAACTTGCAGTTATTCGGACTTTGCGACACAGGCCCAAGTGGTTCCTACAAGCCCCGAGGGAAAGAAGAAAGAAGAACAACACGTGCAGAAAGTCTCTGTTTGTGGATACCCAAAATGGGCTTTCAACAAAACAAAAAGAGCCATAAAACATGACAACGAACCAGAACCCAGGAAAAAAGGCGTAACCATTCCTCACGTGGCCGGTGTTTCTGGAAAAACTACAGAGGATTTTCAGACAACACGAAATCCCTGTCTACTTCAAACCTACCAACACTTTAAGACAGAAACTGGTCCACCCTAAGGACAAAACCCCGAGCCACAAACAAAGCAATGTGGTCGACTCCATTCATTGCAGTGAAGACTGAGCTACACTGGAGAAACGAAACAACCACTTCACAAGAGGATGTACCAACACAGACGGGAGAGCAGCAGTGGACCACAGTCTGCTGTTCACCTCCATCTGAAGGCCACGGGACACTTGTTTGAGGACAGTGAGGTACAGATCTGAGCCAGGGAAAAGAATCGGTTTGAGAGGAGGAGTTAAATAGGCTATTTTTGTGAAGAAAGAGAATCCTTCCTTAAACAGGAATGGAGGCCTCAGACACCATCTTTCTCCATCTATAACTCTCTGCTCAAATCTAATTCAAAACTAACTAAAAAAACAATAGGGTGAGCCAGGTCCGACCCAGAGGTGTAATCACCCATTATGGGCCTGGATTATTATGCTAATTACGTCCCCACATTTATGACTAGTACAATAGGCTATGACTAGTACAATAGTCCAGTTGACAAATTTGTTTTCCTTTTGCCAGCAGTAACAGAAGATAAAGTCAGAAAACTAAGCTGATGATGGTGACATTTGATAAAGAGACAGGTGAGCTCATGTTTCCAGTGTTCACAGACCGACCGGTCCAACAGCTCCGTTCTGTCAACACAGACTGTAAAGGAAAATTCTCTGTGGAAATAACTATTCTCTGTGGCTTTGTGCATGTTTGTCTGAATCCATGAGTCCGATTCTCATGTAAATCACTCAAACAGGGGCCACTCCTCTGCATGAAAACAGGTCAGAAGTTAAATATTAGGCCTACAGAAAGTTTTCACTGTGGAAAAGGGGAAAGGTCGAGTCAATAAGCCTCAAGTTGTTTTTTCACTTAAACTTTCAGGAGGAGCCCCGGGCCTCAAGAGCTGTAACGCAGGTACTGCTGCTCCTGAAACATGATCCTTATATGTTTTAATTATGTTTTACTTATGTTTTGCTCACTGGATTTGATGAGTGACTCCCTTAGAAGTCCTGAACTCCCCTCACTTTGCACAGAAAGATGGATTCCTGCGATAGTTCATAAACTCACAAGAATCCATTTTGAGAGACTCTGGCTGTAAGGTTCAAATTCACCCAGCAGCAGGTGGACCAATCACAGAGCAGCATTTAGGTTTGTGCAGAAGCAAAACTCTTAAACAAATAAAAAAAATCATAAAATTGTTTCACTGTCTTTTTATGATCTCTTGTATACAGCTGTGATTTTATATTTTATTACTTATTTCCTATTTTCTTTTGATAATTCTGCCTTATTTGACACCCGTCCCCACCCAATCTTTCTTACTACTTATTAAGAATTCATCATCAACATTTATTTGATGTATTTATTATATTCGATTATATTGTGATGAGTGAGCTACTGTGTCCAAAAATGTCCCTGTTGGCTCAGTAAAGTTTGTCCAAGTCTAAAACCAACATGGCGACACCTACAGACGCACTTCAGGTTGTTTTAGTGAAAATACAGAATGTTTTGTTTGCTGAAAAACATGCAGAAGGTAAGAACTTTGCAGAACTTTGCACATTTGCAGCTGTTGTGACGCTGCTTCTATCGATCAGATTCAAATATTTCTCAAGATATTCTGCGTTTTTTTCAATTTCAACTCAGTTCAGAGAGGATAAACCCACAAAGAAAATTCCCACCGGTCGGGAATTGAACCCAGGACCATTACTGTAAATGCCTCCATACCTGCCGCCTTTACTCATCCTGCAGAGCCTGTATAGAGTCAGAAGAATCTTGGAAAACCCATATAGTTTAAAAAATGCTAGTGCCCCACATTATTCCCCTTAAATCTTCACTTGCACTTCTCTCTTCTGCTGGTTACTGGTTTTTACGTGCAGTCCTGGTTCTATTTTTGAAGTTTCTTTGTCTGAGATGAAAAAGCTCGAACAATGGCTTTGTACTAGTGTTTGTTTAGGATTAAAAATGATATTTCGGAGTCATATTACATCATCATAATGTGGTAATACCAGTGGAAAAACCCTCAACAGTCAGTCAGAAGTTTCTCCTTTACACACACACACACACACACCCCTTTCCTCTTCACTGATAAACTAAAGATGACTAAGTAAAATCCTTCTGTTACTGGAATATATTTGGATTCCGTCCAAATTTCACTGAGCAAATAAGAGAAATGTTTTGTTTTGGTGACTCAATTTATTACTAATCACACTCAGGCCAGTATCAGTTCATCAGTTCAAAGTCGTAAAGTGCTTTTCTAAATGTTAGGTGTTTATACTTTACTTAAGAACATTTTAAAGTGGATCGTTTTTACATTCACTCCACTAAATTTTTGAGCTGGACTAAAAAGCGAAAGGGTTTTTAAATTATTATTATTGTCTTTATCGCATTTGTAGTTTGAGCTAATCAACATTTACAAATAAAACAGCTAGAAAAAAATGTATTGAACAAAATTCAGCTCAAATCTTTATTAAAATTACTACATTTGAGGTCTTTTACTTTATACCCTTTAAATGGATTTTTAAGCTTTAATATTTTACTTAAGTCAATGAGCTAATCAACATTTATAAATAAAACAGCTAGAAAAAATATATTGAACAAAATTCAGCTCAAATCTTTATTAAAATCACTACATTTGAAGCTTTATGAGGTTTTTTTACTTTTGCTTTTTACCCATTAAGTGGATTTTTAAGCTTTAATATTTTACTTAAGTCAATGAGCTAATCAACATTTATAAATAAAATAGCTAGAAAAAAATGTATTTAATTGTCTCTGATTCAGCTCAAATCTTTATTAAAATCACTACATTTGAAGCTTTATGAGGGTTTTTACTTTTAACCCTTTAAGTGGATTTTTAAGCTTTAATATTTTACTTAAGTCAATTTTTCATGTGTGTTTCCAAGAATCTTTTGCTGCAGCACTTTTAACTTAACTAACACAACTGAGTACTTCCTCCACCACTGCTATCTACCGTTTTGACATTAAAAACTTTTTTGCAGCTTTTCTAATGCTGAGTCCACCACTTTCTTGTCGTTCTATACTGGGCGGTGAGCAAGGGTTAGTCAGAGTTCAAACACACACTTTGCAAAGGTTAAGATACAGTAAATAGGCAGGACTCGGGTTTGACAAATGTCGGTCCATATTTACTCACGAACAATTGCGTGTTTTCTTTTATGTATTCAGGTCAAACCACAGAAATTGGTTCATAGAGAATCATCGGGTCTGCAGAAACCATATCGAACAACTGTGATCGACGCAGCGCAACTCTCGTGTTTGAACGTCACATCTAGACACAAAAAAAATGACATAAAAACAAAATAATAGCTGCATGCGTTGCCGTCAAGCACTAGTTTAAAAACTTCTGCTTGGGCTATTCCTGGTGCTATTATGTGCAGTTTTAATAGCAGAGGTTTGCTTAAAATCAGTACATTATGATATTGTTGTACAGTCCAATCTGGGACAGTCCAGTCTCACTGTGCTTCTGTTGTAGGGAGTATTATACCACCGATGACGCAGGTAAGGAACGCGCTGGCAGTAAGCGCCCTAGATAAGTCAAATTTCTGTAATTATGGTTGCATGATTTAATGACTCTTGATGACTCTAACAGATACAGAAAAGGATTTAATTATATGATTTATTTAGGGCAAGGTCAACTCGCAAAAAAAAAAGGTGTGAATTTTAATAGTTTTTTTTTTTTTTCTTATAGGAATCAATCAAAACAGTCAAATTTATTACAGTTAATTTTGTTTATTAAGGTTATAAATACAGTACGGGGCAGATCCAGTAGTTTACGTAACGTTACATGACATGACAGTACTTACAGATTGACATTAAAGTTCACATTCACATTAAAGGTGCTTCAAAACATCAAGAATTTCACATTACACGTAATAAAATAAATAAAGTATGCACAGTAGAGTTTGTTTTTACATTAATTACAATTTACAGTAAA
>KN499693.1:10678-29855 GCA_000787155.1 Scartelaos histophorus | reverse complement strand
TTTTTACACTCTGAATTTTTATTGTTGAATTTGAGGTCTTAAATATATTTGTGCAGAAGGTGAAATTTTTATTTTTAATTTTAAACACTTTGAAAATGTGCATGCAAAATTTCAGCAACTAAAATTTAGAACAAAAATAATTCAAACATGTTTTTTCAGAGTGACAAAAATTCAAAATGAGAAATTCAACGGCATTTAAAATTCAAAATCTGATGAAACTAATTATCTTCCATACTTATATCAGATAACCCTTTTCTGATCTACGTTCTAATGTCGTTTCCTCGTCTCAAACAGCCCTGGAGTTGTGTTTCGCTTCATTCACACATGTTTAAAACTGCATTCTCAGGCTCTCAAACGGAAAACCTGATGTCATGCGGCGTTTTTAAACCCCATACATCTTAAAACGGATAATTTCAGCTCTGGAATTGCCAATCGCTGAAGTATTTCGAACATTGGAGACTAATAACTTTGGAGATTACTTAAATGTGTGATGCGTGAATGAAACAAAACACAACTCCAGATATGTTTTTGAGGAGGTAACAGCGTTCGAACGCGTCTTAAAGCTCACAAGAGTCGATTTTATATAATATAGAACCTGCAAACAGAGAAATATCTGGATGTACGTTCAATAAAAACTATTTTCTGTGACCATGAAGCCCTTTTTCAAACGTGTCTGCGATGTTATATAGAGATTTACATGCGTTTATTCAAATAAGCTGCTTCTCATCACTTTAATACATACGGCGCTCTGGGCCCCGACGTGGAGGGTATAACATGAAATTTCCCTGCTCGGTCTGATCATTACTTTCTTTCAATCCACGAGTAAAAAGTCAAGTCCCATCAGGCAGTAGAGAGGATGGTTTTGGATAAAAATATCTGATTGCGACACTTATTATTACTCACGTACTGGCGCATTAACATGTGAAAGAAAACTGGTGTATCAACGGCAAAACTAACGCAGAAGAAGAATTTTACGCATCTGGACGTCTTAAAAGTTTGCAAAATTCAGGTTTAACGTAGCAGAAAAATCACGTATTATGGGCTCGTACCTGATTTTTAAAAGCGTTATTAAATCTTAAGCGTGAAAAACTGAGCTGGTTCGTTTTAAATGGTTCGCGGCGGTCCGAAGTTATTCCTCACTCGCCTTAATGTATTTGGAGCTTCTAATTATTCACCGCAATGAGTTTATAAGCACTTTTCACAACTTTCACAGACGGGGGTGTGGAATGATAAATAGTCGCGTTTTCACACGGTGCTTTAAAGCAAATCAAAGCCATTTACATCAAGGAAGCACTCGCCCGTTCACAAACACATCCAGACACTTTAGACGAGGGGGGGTTAGTGTCTTGCCCGAGAACGTGACAACAGCATTCGTTACGGGAGCTAGAATCGCACCTTCAACCTTCCGATCTGTAAATAAACGCACCACACTGCGAAAAAGCTTGGCCCAAATCAGATATAAACGCTTAAATCTATCAGAAAATGACTTCAAAATAGTGAAATTATCTGTCCATGCTGCAAGATCATTTTACTGGACGAGTTTTCTTAAAATAAATAACCTCTAAACTAGAATTAAACAGTCTCGAGGTAATAAATCCGAAAACAAGATGAATAACCGGATACGTTTTAAAATCGTTTCCAGATCAGAGAAATTCGCAGCGCAGCAACTGAGCTATTTCTTAGACATGAAACATTCAGATTAAAAAGGACTTTAATATATTTAGTTTATTTTTTTAGTAGATAGAAGTTCATTAATCCGTCATTTCAGTTCAAACAGCGACTAATAAATGACCTTGTTGACATTTCCATTATGCTAAAACAACATGTAATCAAATGTTAAAGCCGTTGATGACAATAAGTGCATCTTTGTGGCTATGCAAAGCTTCTCGGTGCTACACTAGAGGTTTATGGGAGTTATATGGCTAACCTATGCAAAGCAGGGTGAGTACCCGCGCTAAAGGGCACCACGGCAAACTAGCACACCGGGTTTAGCGGGCTACGAATTATCTACAAAACACCATCTTCTCCAATAGTCACATTACAAAAATGAAGATGAATTATAACGTCGCTAATGAGGCGTGCAATGATAGAACAGGATTACACTGAACAATTTTATGGCTCCTCATCTGTCCTCATCGAAACTAATCGTCCAAAGGGAAAAATCAGCGCTCCACAAAAACTTGAAACCAAATTTTGTCATTTGCACAAAACAGATTATAAAGTGGAGATGTTAAAGGTGCGTTTTGTAACTTTTCTGGTAGAGGGTGTGTCTAATGCTTTTTCTACGTGGAGATGTTATTGTTTTGTCTGGAATGTTTCGCAGTATGGTATTAAACCTTTTCATCACCATGGAGACCACACCAGGCTAAGTTAGAGGTCAGATCTGTGGAGAGGCGACCCCGCTCACAGTCAGAACGCCTGTTTTTCTAGGCGTTTTTGAGCTATAAAACCATCTGCAATTGAATAAATGTAAGGTAGAGCTGTTTAATGTCGCACTGTGGAACATTCCAAGCAGAGCAGTAACACACTGTATCCATGGAAACAAGCAGGTGACGGACCAGCAACCAAAAAGTTAAACAGTGCATGAAGTTTAAGATATTTCTTGGCATTTTGTCTATTCAAACACTTGACAACAGAACTTTACTTTTCCCAAATATCCATTGGTTTCCGAGTGAGTAAAAATTAGGACTGTTGCCATAGTAATTAACAGTTTAAAGGTACAGTATGCGACTTTCTGAAGGCAGCACATCAGCAGCATGATCCAGTGCAAATACAAAGTTACACAACGGTAAAAAAAAAAGTCAAATACAAGAGCTGAAACCCATGATGGTCGACAGACTGGTGAATCCATCCTAGCGTCTGTTATTGCGTTTGCCTAGAAAGTTCCACAGTGTCAAATTAAACTTATCTAGGCTATCTCCATGGAGACAGGCACATGGAGTCACCGGGTCAGATCTGTGGAGCAGGGATTTAGCTCAGAGAAACCGCCCATCTTTTTCAATGTATATTTAGCAGTAAATCTAAAAAAAGATAATAATAATTTAAAGCAATATTGCGGAACATCTCAGACAAAAACAGAAATAAATAAATAAATGAAGAAAATCCCCATGGAGACAAGCAGGTGCCAGACAAACCACCAGAAAACAAGTTGCATAGTCCACGTTTAAACGCGCGTTTCCAGGCGTTTATTCTTACATCATCCCCTTTTATTTGAGATTATTTTAATGTATAACTCACGCTACTCCTGTTCAGCAACTTGGCGTGATCGTTGCAAATAAAATCCATTATTTCCGCTGAATGTAAAGCAGAAAACTGGCTCCATCCGAACGCGTGTTACACAGATATTTAAATGCGTTTATTGTGACGCACGGCCGCTTTTCACGCACTTTCTCATCTACATGGTAAGTGTTTAAAATCCATCTCTCTCGCCCCATTTACGAGGCAGCACGTGGCTTTCCCATGGCTTTGCGACCGTCTCCTCCAAAACTGGGAGTATGCTGATGCCTGCGATCCTACCCACGGTCAAAATCTCGCATCAGAAAGTATCCGAATCCAAATCTCTTCCCAAATTAGTCGAACTACCCCTTTGAGCGCAACATTTTCACGCTGTTTTTGGAGAGCCCTTCGCTGCGCCGCGGTCGTCCATTCGCATTTGCGCACATTTAAACGCTCTCGGGGGTAAATATCGGTTGATACAGTACGTAGCTTTGCCCATCTGAAGTAGCCTGGCTGGGGGAAGAAGAGGAGGAAGAGGAGGAGGAGGAGGAAGAGGAGGGAGGGGGGTCCGTCGCTGCCCGTGCAAACCGTAGCGAAATCTAAAAAAGGTTCACCTCTCCTAATGACATTTCCTACGCCTATCCGCGCTTGTAGCCTCGTGTGCTGGCGCCCCACGGTCCTGGATCACGCCGGGGAGGGTACACGGCACATTGTAGCAGGCGGCAGCAGCGGCAGCAGCCTGGTCGTTTCGCGAGTGCGGTGCACGAAGCGAAAAATCGGCTCCTGCGCTCCGCTCCGTCTTACGCGGAGAACTTAAAACACCCAAAGCGAGATTTAGAGGAGAAAAGATTGGCAAAACGGTAACTTACGTCGTCGAGGGAGGGAGGAGGAGGGGGGGAACAAGCCTGAGCGGTGCGTCGTAGGCTCCACACACCGCGGACTCAGCTCTTGAACTGTGCGGGGAGAGAGACACACACACACACACAGCGAGGGCGAGCGGAGCAGCGGAGGACGATCCGAGATGAACGCTCCCTCTTCCTGGTTGGGGTTTTTTACGCGCAAAACTTAATCTAAACCAATTACCAAACGTTTAAAACCCCGGCTTAGGCTCGTAAAGGCGGACTGAACGGCGCTGCGTAATGTTGCGCGCTGTCAAATAGATCGTCGGGGGATAAACTTGGATTAAAGCGCACGGGCGGTAGATGTGGATGCCTCTCCCCTTCCCCTCGCTACCGGAGGCTCACCCTTTCATTTGTCGTGACCAAACCACGGCCACTCCACCGCCAGACTGCGAGAACAAGTCCAGAGAACTGACGAGAAAAAAAAAAAAGCACAAAGCGACGCAGGAAGGCTCCGCTCAACGATATCGGCCGTGTCCCATGTGCTGCGGGATAGATAAGCCTTTTATAGTGTCCAGCTGAACTTCAACTTCTGCACTGAGCCGGGGCTGGACCAACTCGACCTAAAGAATATTTAGATTACCCTGAAAACACCGAAATCTCCCCCTGACTCTATATTTATACACATTTTACTTACTTACATGTCTGAGATTTCCAAATTGACATTAAAATTAAACAATCTCTCACTTATATGATCTTAACTACAGTTTTCCAGAATTGTATTTGAGTATTTCCCCTTTTTATAGAGCAAAACCACAAGTCAAAGCGAAGAACAATCACAATGTAGGCAGGTCTATAAAAATAAAACGAAACAAAAGCTCAAAGTTCATTTTATTCTTGCAGTAAAATTATAACAGAAACACTCGCACTTGCTCCATTTTGTTTAACTATAAATAAGCTAAATATTAAGCTCTATTACAGCTCAATTATACGTCTATATTTTTAAAAGAACACATATTATGCTATTTTTTATTTATGCTATAATGTTGTTTCCTCGTCTCAAACTAGAGTTGTGTTTTGTTTCATTTACACTTGTTTAACGCACAAATCCTTCATATTTAGACTGAGTTCTTGAGTTCCTCCTTGTGATGTGACGTACACAAAATGCTTCATTGCGTTTTTATATCCCATACACCTCCACTAGAATCATTTGGATAATTTCAGCCCTGGAAATTCTCTGCTAAACTAAAGGTTAACTCGAAAATTACCACTTTGAGCTTTGGAGATGTAGACAGAATAAACCAGGATTACTCAAACAGGTGTGAATGAAACAAAACACAACTCTAAGTATTATAACGTGGCTTAAAACTCACAAGAATCACCCGTTTGTAATATAAAACCTTTAAGGAAACATGTTCAAATATAGGACACAAACTAAAAGACATCAAAGTATCCAGTTTTCAGTGAATATCCTTTAGTTGCCAAGACAGAAGTTTCATCCCTCATAAATGGCAATAATTTAAAACAATAAAATCATAGTCTTTCTGTAAATGATCCATTACATCTAAAACCTTATTGTGTCTGCTTCTGGCTCTCTATTAAAACGCACCCGTGAAGGTTAAATTAAGGTTACGCCGCAAACAGACGCGCGGAGAAAATTTAGGTCGACATAAAAATTCTACATTACCCCCAGAGCAGAGTTTGAAGGTGCGCTATGTCACTTTATGTCACTTAAACAGCTTTATCTTACATCAGCTCAAGTATAGGTGCTTTTATAGCTCAAAATACCGAGAAAAAGAGGCGTTCTGACTGTGAGCGGGGTCGCCTCTCCGCGGATCTGACCTGTAACTTGGCGTCTCTTCGTGAAAAAAAAAGAATTTGCCAAAAAAGTTACAAAACGCACCTTCAAGCTATGACAAAATGTCATTACCTCCTCATAAACCTACCTAGAGTTGTGTTTTTTTTTTCCATTCCCTTTTTATTATTATTAGTCTACAAAGCTCAAAATGCTCCGTTCCACCTTGTGATGTCATGAAATGGTAGTTAATAGCTGCTTTTCCCCCTTTCGTTTAATAGAAACTAGAAATTCTTGGGTTAAAACTAGGGCTGCACGATATATCGAAAAAATATCGTGATCGCGATAATGGCACGTGCGATATCCACATCGCAAAGATGCGCGATATTTTTTAATTGTTTTATGTGTAAATCGTGAGTTTATTGCGTTCCTGAGTTCACAATTCTGACGCGCCCTTAAACGTAATGTTTTGCTAGCTAGAGCGAGCGCGTGGACTCGCAGTGCATGATGGGAAAACACTACAGTCACCATGGCGGGTAATGAAGAAGTCAGTGAAGACGACAACAGCCAACAACTTGTGCCTAAAAAGCACAGCAGCTCCGGAATTTGGGACTTTGGCTTCAGACGGGACGACGTGTCACAGACGCAAGTGCTGCGCAAGTCGTGCCGGAAAGTTATCGCAACGTCGAGAGGAAACACGACGAACTTACACAGCCACCTCGAACGCAACCACAGGGAGCTATACAGGGATTTTATTCAGTCAAAAACTTCAGCAACCAATGTTACGCAGGTACAGTCGCAGTTTTTTTTAGGTTAAAAGAAAATATCGCAATAATATCGTTATCGCAATGCTCGACACCCGTATCGCATATCGCATTCATTTTCAATATCGTGCAGCCCTAGTTAAAACGATCCAAAATTGATTCTAGTGAAGGTCCATGGGGTTTAAAAACACTGTGGAGCACGTGACATCACAAGGTGGAACAGTTTTTTCCAGAGTTTAAGAGAAGAAGATGTGTGAATGAAACAAAAAAAAAACCCACAACTCCGGCTCTGTAACATTATAAGAGATCAGAAAAGAGTGTAATATATCTCTTATATAACATCTACATTCACTTCTCTATTTCTTTTCACGCTGTGTTTTTCTCACTGGAGGCACTGCAGTTATTGAAAAGAGACATTTACTGAGCAGAGCATTCATCTCCTCTGACCTGCCTGCTCGGGTCTGGGAGGCTGTGCACTGAAGTCATGGCTGTAATTGCATCTTACAGGATCACACATAACAGCATTTGGCAACATACTATAATCAACCAGCTCGGTTCAAGGACTTCCTCCAACGTCGTCCCACTTTACAAACTATTCTCTATTTTCCCATCGTCGTTACAATGCACCCGGAGTCGAGTTTGTTTCATTCACACATGTTCGACTCGTATACTCTGCAAATTTACGCCACGTTCTGTCTCAAACTCTGGAAAAAAAACCCACTCTGTTCCGCCTCGGGATGCCTTGTTTTTATGCTTCACTAGAATCATTTGGATGATTTCAGACCTGGAATTGCCAATTTCTACTTAACTAAAAGGTAAAAAGGAGCTTAACTTGAACACAAAACACAACTCAGAGTCTGTTTTTGAGGCGGTAACAACATTCTAACGTGACTTAAAGCTCACGTGAACCAATTTTGTGGAATATAAGACTTTAAACTCTATAAAATCATCACGAAAACAGTCTTAAACACAACAAATGATTTTAAATAATGACATAAAAATAAACATGTGGCAATGATTAACTCCCAAATAAATGCACAAGTCATTTTTGTACCTTTAAACTGAAATATTTGAACATTTTTACTATTTTTTTTAAACGGAGCGCTGAACTTTCTCAAATAAAAGCAACAGTAGAGGGCGCAAACCATTGGAAATTGTTACTTTTCTGCGAAAGGGTCTGCCAAACGCTCGTATCCATGGAGATGTCATAGCTTAGCCTGGAATGTTCCTCAGTAAGGCATTAAACTGGGCTATCAAAAGGAGATAAGCAAGTTCTGCCGCAAGGCCAAGTTAAAGGACAGATCTGCGGAGACATTATAATCGGCATTTTTGAGCGATAAAAACAATTCTGAATATATTTTCAATTTAGCCCAGAAAAGTTGCACAGCGAATATTTCAAATTAAAAGTCCTACATTACAAAACGTGGAGTCGTGCGAGCTTTTATCACAAACATACCCAGAGTGGTGTTTTGTTTTATTTGCTCTAACTCATAATGCTGTGACGTAGTGGTAGTTTTCATGTTATCAGTTACCTTTTACCTTTTGTACAATAGAGATAAAAAACCCAAGGCTAAAATCATCCAAATGGTTCAAGTGAAGGTGGATGGAGTTTAAAAACACGCTGGAGCACTTTCTCTATTCTAACCTAACCCAGGATTTGCGCGCGAATGAAACGAAACACGACTCCAGGTACGTTTGTGATGAGAAAACAACATTATAATAGCACAGATCAGAAAATAGTGCCATATGAGTTTTTAATTTACCCTTACATCATCTGGTTTTGCTTCTTTTTGTCCGCTTCATTTTGTGTTATTGCGACGAAAACTGCACTTTAATCGTTTGCTTCGTTCATCATTCGCGTAACGTTTCGGTTGGGGGTCCGTCACCTGCTTGTTTCTATGGATACGTCATCGCTCTGCCTGGAATGTTCCGCAGTGTGACATTAAACAGCTCTACTTTACATTTATTCAAGTACAGATGGTTTTATAGCTCCTAAAAACGCAACTTTTACACTGGCTTTTAACACGTGAGATGTACATTTCTTGTTGTTGGGTTTCTTATTGTTTTCAGTAGTTGTGTAGTGTGTGTATTGTGCATTGTGTTGTACTGCGACTGTCCTTGTCCTTGTTTGCAGGTTGCATGTTTTTAAAGTGGGATGGTAAACAGAGAAATGGAGGATAGATGCTCAAGACGACAGAATATAACTCATTTTTGCCACATAACTGCAAAATAATTAAAATATAAGAGAGAATTGATAGTTTTCCCCAATTAACCTGAAAACAGAACATCCCAGAAATGTTTTGTGAATAGAATAAACTGAATTTACATGCACACACTTTGTCATGCTCTAGGTTAATTGCAATATGTAACTACTATGTAAGTCCATCACCTGCTTGTTTCTATGGAGATGTCATTGCTTTGCCTGGAATGTTCCACAGTGTGACATTAAACAACTTTACATCACATTTATTCAATTATGAAAGTTTTATAGTCAAAAATACCCAGAAAAACAGGCGTTCTGAC
Source organism: Scartelaos histophorus (assembly GCA_000787155.1). Lineage (NCBI taxonomy): Eukaryota > Metazoa > Chordata > Actinopteri > Gobiiformes > Gobiidae > Scartelaos > Scartelaos histophorus. The sequence continues at coordinate 20,718 of KN499693.1, read as the reverse complement.
TGTGAGTGGGGTCGCCTCTCCGCAGATCTGACCTGTAACTTGGTCTGTTTTGGTTTCCATGCAGATAAAAAGGTTTAATGCCAATAACAGTAACATCTCCATGGAAAAAAGCATTCGACGGACCCTCCACCAGAAAAATTACATAATGCACCTTCAACATTTGATTCTACATATTCAAAATGACGTGAACATCTTAAATCATAATGAACAGATCTTATGTGAAAGAAATTGTGAAAGCTTTCTGGAATTATACCTATTGTTTTTAACTGTAAAGAATCAGATGTCAGCTCCCGTTGGGCACCACAGTTTTCAAACACAGAAATCAGCAGACTTTGTTTTGCTTTTTATCCAGTTGCTTTAGATGAATATGCCTAAAACGTCCAAATTCTAAAACCTTATTGATCCACGGGCGTATAGATATAAATGAGAACTGCAGCAGACACAAGCCTGTCTCTAGTCTGTGATCACAGGAAGTCCCTTTGTATTTCTCTTGATTCATAGACGACAATGGATGCCTCTTTACTTCCCTTTTCTATAATTACACATGTGTGAGCTGTGAACTTCTCAAGTGCTCTGACCTTTTACACTACGTTTGTTTATAGGCAGCAGAATGTCCCCACCAGGCCACCGTGGAGTTTTCTGCGTTCAGAAGATTATGCAAACACCTTTTTTGTTGTTTTTTTAAATGGTTCATGGTCGACAAACGGCAACTACCTCTCTCATAAGGAGAAATAAAAGCATTAGAACGAAACGTGAAAGGTTTTGTGGTTGAATATTGAGCCTTAAAGCTGCACTTAGTCACTTTTCTTGTCTGAATGTGTCTGTAATACTATAAGCTGCGTCGCCACTCCACAGATCTGACGCTTCATTATTGATTATTGGCATCACAGTCTCGAAATATCACAGATGCACAAAAGAAGAGGCAGGTTAAGTAATAAAATCTTCATAGAAACAAGCAGGTTTCAGTTAGGGGTCCATCACCTTCTTGTTTCCATGGATACGTCATTGCTCTGCTTGGAATGTTCCACAGTGACATTATAAATTGCTCTGCTTGGAATGTTCCACAGTGTGACATTAAACAGCTCCACTTTGCATTTATTCAATTACATTTGGTTGTATAGCTCAAAAATACCTAAAAAAGAAAAAAAAAACAAAAAAACACAGGCGTTCTGGCTGTTAGCCGGTTCGCCTCTCCACAGATCTGACCTGTAACTTGGTCTGGTCTGGTCTACATGAAGCTAGAAAGGCTCAACTCCATATTCCGAATAACATCCCCTTGGAAATAAAACAGAAAAGTGACACAATGCAGCTTTAAAAACAGCTGAGTGTGACTGTGAGTTGCATCGCCTTTCCACAGATCTGACCTAATACTAGCTTGCTTGTTTCCATGGAGATAAAGTGAAAGCAAGGAACGTAGTAGCAGCTTTTACTGTTACTTGAGTACTTTTCTTGGACCAGTATTTGTACTTCTACGTTATTTTGAAGTAATAACCCTGTAAAAACGTTCAGTTTCTTTACCTCGTCTGTCCGTCTGCACATCTGGAGAATAAAAGGAGTAAAATACAGCTTTAGTACAGTTTAAACCCACATCCAGGCTTGTGTATATAGACTTTTTCAAACAAGACTCAGTGCATATTATTTTTAGTGAGAAACCGTGTCCAGGGAAGAAAACGAGTTGAAAAAGATGTCGGATTCGTGCTTTTTCTCGGCAGTAAAATCACTACCAGCAAATGTCAACATATAGAGAAGTTAGCGGAGTTGTATTGAGTCTGTGAGGCGGTATTGATTATCGGAGCAAGCACAATGTCTCAATCACGGGGACGTACAGGGGCTGCTTTCAGATAATGGCTGTAATGACGGAACGTGCAGACCTCTTTATAATGGCTCCTCTGGTCAATGTGCTCCTGGGGGATTATGGGAAACTTCGAGCGGCAGTTGGACTTATAGTTGGACACTCTCGGGTCCCAAGTGTCAACTCATTTGTGCATTTCCTCAGCAGTGTAAAACAAGGAGAAAACACGACGGAATCAGGACTTAACCAATACAAGACTAGAACGAGGCTGTCAGGACTAAACCAGGACTAAACCAGGACTAAAACAGGACTAAAACAGGACTAAGACAGGACTAAGGCAGGACTAAGGCAGGACTAAGGCAGGACTAAGGCAGGACTAAGGCAGGACTAAGGCAGGACTAAACTAGGACTAAGGCAGGACTAAACCAGGACTAAGACAGGACTAAAATAGGACTAAACCAGGACTAAAATAGGACTAAGACAGGACTAAGACAGGACTAAACTAGGACTAAGGCAGGACTAAACTAGGACTAAGACAGGACTAAACCAGGACTAAGACAGGACTAAGACAGGACTAAGACAGGACTAAACCAGGACTAAGACAGGACTAAGACAGGACTAAGACAGGACTAAGACAGGACTAAGACAGGACTAAACCAAGGCTAAAACAGGATGGAATCAGGACTTAACCTGTACTAGACCAGGACCAGGACAGGAATGATCAAGGGCTAAACCAGGCCTAAACCAGCCAGGATTAAAGCAGGACTAATCCAGGTAAAAAGTTGGATTAAACCAAGATTGAACCAGAACTAAATCAGGATTTAATCAGTATTAAACCAGGACTGAATTGGGACTGATCGAAGATCTAAAACAAGACTAAACCAGGACTAAGACTGGACTAAGCCAGGTCTGAATTGGGAATGATCAAGAGCTAAAACAAAACTAAACCAGGACTACGACAGGACTTACCCAAGACTAAACCAGGACTGAATTGGGACTGATCAAAGACTAAACCAGAGTTAAACCAGGACTAGACCAGGGCTAATCTAGGTAAAAAGTAGGATTAAACCAAGATTGAACCAGGACTGAACTAGGACTAAATCAGGACTAAATTGGTGTGAAACAAAGACTAAACCAGGACTAAACAAGGGGTAAACTGTGACTAAGCAAGGATTAAACCAGGACTAAACCAGGAATGAACTGGAACTGAACCAGGACTAAACTGGGATGCACATGTCTGGCTCAACTACTTTGGAAATAACAGTAATTTTTGTGACAAGCTTTGCAATTATAATAAGGTTATTAAGAAAATGTGTTGTTTGCAGAGGACATCAGTTTGCTCAACTAATTACAGCCTTTTTCATTTAATAATTAAAATTGCAGTTTAAATTCTAGTGCAATTAATCAGGCTGCCCCACACATATTAAAGTAGCCAATATTGAACAAACTCTTAAAAAACGGCCCGTATTACTCGATTTCTGATGTTTTAATGTTGTTTCCTCATTTAAAACAGACCTGGAGTTGTGTTTTGTTCGATTCACACATGTTTATCGCACAAATTCTGCATATTTAGGTTCTTCTCCCAAACAGAAAACATTCTCCACACTTTCTTTTAATTGCAATATTTTAAGTTTATAAAAAGAAAAGAAGGATGCAGAAAAAAAGGATACAGTGTCTTGCCCAGTGACACAACAACAGCGTGGACTGAATGTACCAACCACCAACCCACCAATAACCTAGGCTCCATTCCCACTTTATATTTAATCGTGCTTTGATCCCGGTTTAGTCTGGACTTGTTTTGGTCCTGTTCTAATCCTGGTTTAGTCCCAGTTTAGTCCCAGTCTTGCTGTTTGTGCCAAATGTGGAAACATTAAAACTTCTGGTGGAGCGTTCGGCACATACTTGTTTCCATGGAAATGTCATTACTTTGCCTGGAATGTTCCGCAGTAAATCTCCCTTGCGTTCGTTCAGTTACACATGTTTGTATTTCTCAAAACTACCTTGAAAAACCTGCTTTGTTACTGTGTGCAAGGGTCGCCTTTTCACAGATCCGACCTTTTCACCCCATCTGGTGTCGTCACATGATTGTTTCCATGGAGACAGATAAATATAATGCCCTACTGCAGAATATTTAAGGTAATGCAATAACATATTCGTAGAGACAAACAAGTAGCGAACCCTCAACTAAGTTTGTTCCTATGGATACGTCATTGCTCTGCCCGGAATGTTCCACAGTATGGCATTAAACAGCTCTACTTTACATTTAATCCATTACAGCTCCGAAATACCTAAAAATAAGGCTCTGACTGTGAGCCGAGTACAAACTGACAGCCCACGTTACAGTTAGAGCAGTTACCGAGGGTTAATTCAATAATCAAACAAAGCTTTTACAGTTAGGGGTTGTGAAGGTTAATGATAAAATTAAACATTTAGCAGAGTCTATAATGGAAAAGACACGCCCTGATTCCATATACACTGAACACGGGACTAGAATAATGCTAAATATTATCAGTCCAATGTAATGAAGAAAGAAAGATTATACCAGGGTTAAACCAGGGTTAAACCAGGGGACTAAACCAGTGCTAAACCAGGACTAAACCAGGGCTAAACCAGGACTAAACCAGGACTAAACCAGTGCTAAACCAGGACTAAACCAGGGCTAAACCAGGACTAAACCAGGACTAAACCAGTGCTAAACCAGGACTAAACCAGGGCTAAACCAGGACTAAACCAGGACTAAACCAGTGCTAAACCAGGACTAAACCAGGGCTAAACCAGGACTAAACCAGGACTAAACCAGTGCTAAACCAGGACTAAACCAGGGCTAAACCAGGACTAAACCAGGACTAAACCAGTGCTAAACCAGGACTAAACCAGGGCTAAACCAGGACTAAACCAGGACTAAAGCAGGGCTAAACCAGGACTAAACCAGGGCTAAACCAGGACTAAACCAGGGCTAAATCAGGACTAAACCAGAACTCTGCTCTGTAGGTTATTCTGTGTATAATATGAAAGATACGTCCTGATCTCATATACACAGAACAGGGAACTAGAATAATTCACAATGGACGATATAATATGGTCCAGTGTAATAAAGAAGGACTAAACCAGGACTAAACCAGTACTAGAGCAGAACTAAACCAGGACTAAAGCAGAACTAAATCAGGACTAAAGCAGAACTAAAGCAGGACTAAACCAGGAGTAAAGCAGAACTAAACCAGTACCAAAGCAGAACTAAACCAGGACTAAACCAGGAGTAAAGCAGGACTAAACCAGGAGTAAAGCAGGACTAAACCAGTACTCAAGCAGAACTAAACCAGTACTAAAGCAGAACTAAACCAGGACTAAACCAGGAGTAAAGCAGAACTAAACCAGGAGTAAAGCAGAACTAAACCAGGACTAAAGCAGAACTAAACCAGGGCTAAATCAGGAGTAAAGCAGGACTAAACCAGGCATAGACCAGGAATAAACCAGGCCAAATTCAGGATTAAAGCCGGACTAAAGCAGGGCTAAAACAGGGCTAAAGCAGGACTAAAGCAGGACTAAAGCAGGACTAAAGCAGGACTAAAGCAGGACTAAAGCAGGACTCTGCTCTGTAGGTTATTCTGTGTATAGTGGAAAAGATGCACCATTATCTCACATGGACAGAACACGGAACAATAATAATGCATAATGGACTATGTAATATGGTCAGTCCAATGTAATAAAGACTGAAATGAATATAGTTTTGGACAGTGAGTGATGGCAAGTGTATTTTTCTGTAAACAAGTGTTAGTGGAGTGCATTAGTGGTTAGCAGCCCGCCTCACAGTGAGAAGGTTACTGGACTGGGTGGGGTTTTTCTGTGTGGAGTTTCAATACCTGCTCAAATGTTTTCGTATCGATAAGTATCTGATTTTCGATACTTTTGACAACCCAAGTAATAATTGTGATCATATGAATAATTATAACCTCACTGTAATAGTACCTGGTATTATAAGTAATAATAGAAGTGAATACAGAGATTTAAAAATAGTGTTTAGTCAGTTTTAGTTTCTGTTACGTAACAATCAGGGCTGAACAAATATAAAAAGACGTAACTGCAGTTTTCAAGTGGAATTAAATGTGTGATTTATGATTTTAAGGTGCATTGTGTAACTTTTCTGCTGGAGGCCCCGTCACCTGCCTGTTTCTATGGAGATCAGTGGCGGTTCTAGGATTTTTCTGAAACGGGCAATTAATGAGCCACATGTTACATTCAGGGGCCAAGAAAAGGGCACATCCAAGCACACGAACACAAATAAAACATTACGAAGAAGTAAAGTTCGTAATAATAATTTGAATTTGTAATAATTGTAATAATTGTAATAATCAGTGATCATTGGATTCTACGTTTTTTCTTCTTGTCAGTTGATGGACAGAACAGGGACACTTCAGGGGCCACTTGGATTAGAGGTGGGGCCCGGGCCAATATGTTCCCTCCCCTAGAACCGCCCCTGATGGAGATGTCATTCCTGTTTCTTCTTGTCAGTTGATGGACAGAACACGGACACTTCAGGGGCCACTTGGGTTAGAGGTGGGGCCTGGGCCAATATGTCCCCTCCCCTTGAACCGCCCCTGATGGAGATGTGATTGCTCTGTCTAAAATGTTCCGCAGTATCACTTTAAACAGCTCTACTTTACATTTATTCAATTACAGTTGGTTTTATGGCTCAAAAATACCTAAAAAATGGCGTTCTGCTGGGAGCGGTGTCGCCTCTCCACAGATCTGACCTGTAACTCTGTCCGGTTTGGTCTCCATGACGTTAGAAAGGTTTAATACTGTACTTTGAAACCAGACAAAGCGATAACATTTCCATGGAAAAAAGCTTTGACGGAAGCTCCATCAGAAAAGTTACACAATGTTCACATTTTTAACATATGCAGAAGATTTGGCGAAAACGCTGAAATAAGAACAGCCAAACTGATCCAAGAGCCACATTTCAGAGCATGTTTGTGCAGATCTAAACTACAGCAATAGCAGCTTTTATGAAGAATAAAGCAGGATGTACTTCAAACTGTGTTTACGATTTGCTAATTGAGTCCATTGAAATTACGTTTATGATTCTATTGTGATTAATCTCGCCGTTCTAACAGCAACAAAAGCAGTTGTAGCTCGCAGTGTGGAGGTATCACATTACTCAGATAAAAAAAAACTACTGTAGATTGCCGCGACCACAAGAAAAAAAACACATGAAGTTGTGTTAAAACAAAGCTCAGATTAAAGTCTACAGAGCTTTTAACAGAGCAGTGCTTTCAGTTAGCATCACACATCCAGGGAATATTGATAACATCAGCTGCAAAGTATCAGATCTAGTGAAGACCAGTGTAATTTTACAGAAACTCTCATTATTTTGAGTGGTAAATCAGTATTCAGCCAACATTGGATGAATGTGTTGGTATTGTTTAAGATATTTTTAACTTGGAGAGAATTCATTTTCGTACAAGACTGCAACAAGACAAATTTAAGAGCAAATGGAAACTGTGGACTGAATTTATCAAAACTGTAAAACCAGATTTAGTTTGAGCCTTTACTTTGTTTTACTTGGAGATGATTGTAATAACTATGCACGTATCCATCAAAGTCACAGCCCACATACTGCATTTACAACAGGCAACATTTAAATTTAGTTTCTACTGAACTTTTTCAAATATTTACAATATCAGGTGCATAAATCTATGTTTGACATTTATATGAAGCATTTTTAGTGTTTTTTTATGCACGTGAATTGACTATGACCTTAAAATGTCATGTGATGCGACCGAAAATAACCTTAAAATTGTCATTGAGCCATGAAATGAAATGAAAACTAAAGAAAATAACCTTAAAATTGTCATTGAGCCATTTGTGTTTTTCCTACCACTTAAAAAATGAAAACTAAAGAATTACAAAAAGAAAGAAAATTTGTGATCAATAAGTGTGGAGGTTACATTTTAAAGTTCTTATATTACACAAAAACATACCTGGAATTATGTGTCGCTTTATTCAAACGGTTAAGTAATCCTTTATTATTAGTCTGTCTACATCTCCAAAGCTCTAAACACTCTGTTCCACCTTGTGATGTCATGAAGTGGTAGTTTCCGACCATTTACTTTCATTTATTTTACTATTTTACTAGAGATTGGCAAGTCCAGGGCTGAAATGATCCAAGTGATTCTAGTGGGAGTGTTTGGAGTTGAAAAACAAGGTGGAGCACTTCCTGTATTCCGACATGACATCACAAGGTGGAACAGGGTGTTTTCTTTTTCAGAGTGAATGAAACGAAACACAACTCTCTTTTTTTTTTGTGATGAGGAAACAACATTATAACATAGATCATAAAACAGAATAAAATGGGGCCTTTAATACTGTCAAAAACAAGTGTCTTTATTATAAGTGGCCATATAAAGAGCGGCTGAATCAATGCTCCTCACTGTTAGAATTACAATTAACCTTTAAAACAAGTAGTGCCTTTTTCATTCATAATTCTCCAATAGTCTCAAGGTTTGGCAGGAGTCCACTGATAAGGTTTTAGTAATTGCTTTTAATGGAGCGGTCCGTAAAAGTGGCCCAAGTGTGAAACATTAAACATTTTAATATAAGATTTTATGGCATTTACGCCGATTTAGTCGCAGATAGAATTAGGGGAGTGTGGCGTGCAAAGAATACAAGGATTAAAAGGTCTTGTAAGCTTTAATCCATGTTCTAATGTTGTTACCTCATCATAAACATACCCAGAGTGGTGTTTTGCTTCATCCTAAAACAGTAATCTTTTATTATTAGTCTGCCTACATCTCCAAAGTGCATGGGCTTTAGAAACACAGTGGAGCACTTCCTGTATTAGAGTGTTTTCTGTTTGGGAGAAGAACAGAGCGACATTATAATATAGTGTCGATCAGAAAATGGCATATATAGCTACAGAGATAAGATAATCCCAATAAATCATTTTTACATTGCCAGTATTACCCTTGTTTTCTGATCTATGCTGTTTCCTCATCACAAACATATTTAAAAAAAATACAAAATGTATTAATTTGGGATATAAAATAATTAGCTATTAGTATTTTTTGTGTAAAATAAATACTTTTTTTTTTTTTGTTTTTTCATTTTGACTCATTACTCTGATCAAAAAGGGCAATAAGTTTCACACTAAGTTTTGAGTATATAACAGCTCAAAATCTCAGGTCTAAACCAGGTCTAAACCAAGACTACACCAGGACTAAACCAGGTCTAAACCAAGACTAAACCAGGTCTAAACCAAGACTACACCAGGACTAAACCAGGTCTAAACCAAGACTAAACCAGGATTAAACCAGAACAACTAAACCAGGACTAATCCAGGTCTAAACCAGGTCTAAACCAAGACTACACCAGGACTAAACCAGGTCTAAACTAGAACTAAACTGGATTAAACTAGGTCTAAACCAGGACTAAACCAGAACTAAACCATGACTAAACCAGGACTAATTCAGGTCTAAACCATGACTAAATCAGAACCAAACCAGGACTAAACCAGAACTAAACCATGACTAAATCAGAACCAAACCAGGACTAAACCAGAACTAAACCATGACTAAATCAGAACTAAACCAGGACATCACAAAAATTGCTTAGTCTATAAAAGGACTAAGCAAAAGGAAGACTAAAAAAATATATACTTTAAAAAAATATTTAGTATTAGCTCTGGATATGACACTTTCCCATGTACTTTGTCATTTATATTTTGAACATTTTGAAATTAATCATACGTAAAAAATAGCAGAGTTTAAGAGCGCTGACCTAGATTCGATATTATTCACTGGTTTCAGCTTCGTGGTCTGTTTAGAACTTATTTGGCGTCGAGATAAGATCGGCAGCCCCGCGCAGGTGAAGTGGTTAGTCTGTAATTTCCAGTTAGAGCGACTCTTTTACTTGTATGGGGTATTAACCACTAACACAAAACAGATTTAGATCACCATTTTACCTCTTATTCTTTTAAAAATGCTGTTTTCTCCCAAAAATAATGTATTAACACGTTTTTTAAGTCTGAAATGAGTCTCGCCTCACTTTGCTCTCTATGCTTATTCACTCCCCCTTCAGACCGCCATCTTAACACAATCAGCGTGCACTACTGTTGTTGTGTACAGTTTTGTATCATGTGAAGTAACTTAAAAATATACAGTATTATATAAGCAAATCCTCAAATTAGTTATTTGCTTTAAAAAATATAGATATTAAAGGAATTTTTTACATTTTTTCTTTCAAAATAATT